>KK500270.1:72801-91877 GCA_000688715.1 Glossina pallidipes
TCCAGAGAGATGCAGGCAGGCAGGCAGGCAGGCAGGCAGACAGGCGAGCAAGCAACGTAAACTTTTCGATTAGCATTCTTTTAAATATGTTTTTTTTTTGTTGTTTTTCTGCCCATATTTACTTATATTCGAAATTATTCGTTTACGTGTTTTCAGGAAAGCAAAAAAAAAGTTCTCACGATTCTTAAGGCTTGAGAGAACATGCCTGCCGTATATCAAATGCGTTGTTTACACACGTTTCTAAGGCTTAATTTTAATACAAAAGTATTACAGCACACAATACACAGAGAGATCTTCTGGTCTGTCTTTGTCGTTGTCGTTGTCGTTGTCGTTGTCTTTGTCTTTTCTCTGTCTGTTTTTGTGCAATTGCAACAATTAAATGCTTAAGTTTTATAAACTTGCTAAGCCAAACGGCTTTATAACTAAGCTACTGAGTTTAGTTAGAGCAAATACAATACGAGCAACAACAATAATGCATTACAAGAGAGAGAAATACACACACACACACACACACAAATGCATGAATGTTCCTCCTGGCATGCATGCATGCATGCATATAGAATGTATACATAAGTTAATCATATGCTATAGATAGATAAACACTAAGCAGATACGCTTACTAACTATATTCGACAACATATACATATACATATATAATACATAATATATATGTATGTATACAATAAATATTATTTATTTTGAGATTTTCTAGTTCCTCTCATACACCAGTGCACTTGGCACTTGGAAAACTTTTCGATCCAGGTGTTGTTGTTGTCCTGATGGCTGACAATTGTCTTTCTTTATAGGTGAAGTGATTTGAAAATTTCGTTTATTTATTTATTTATTTTTTTCTTATTTAATTTTCAATATAAAAACACACACACACTTTATACTTCCAGTTAGAGAGTTATTTGTTTTTGCTTTTTTCTTCTACTATTTCTTTAGCAGCAGCACTAGTAGTTAGGGTGTTTGTTGTTGCTTTTATTATATTACATATATATATATGTATGTAGAGCAAATTGTATTGCATTTCTTCTTATCACTTGCACTGTCATAAAATTGGTAAACTTTGTTCGCAAAAACCCGGTTGTTAGCTGTTATTTATAATATTTGTACAATAATATGACTTTTATGGCTTTTTTATTGCCATACATTGTATACGAGAGACATACATTTTTATCGCTTATATTATTGCCACCGGCCAACATCATGCACTGTCAACAACACAACAAACACAGCAAGTATTGAAAGCAATTTTCTTTACCTTTTCATTTTGAATATGTTGTCGTTGTTGTTGCTTTTGTTACTTTTGTTTACCTTTCTTGTTGTTGTCTTATAACATTCGTATTTGCTTGTTTTATGTGACAATGACATTTTGTATTTTTAAACTTTTTTCCTTTTTGCTTTTTCTTCTTCTTCTTCTTCTTCTTCTTTGATATTGATGGTGATTTCGGTGCTGTGCTTTCTACATTACTTTCGACTCGGGGCTAAGTTAAGTTGTTGTTAAGAGATTAAGATTTTTGAAATGTTTTCCTATTCCTTTCTAAATTTTCTTGAATACTAAGCGACCCGCTAAAAAAGCCGCCTAGTGGATATGAGTAGGTGTGTTTGTATGTCCTGCCGATTAAAATAGTATTTTCAATGGGAAGATCAAAGTCAGCGTAATAGTTTTCTGTAGTTTTAAAAAGGTTTAGCTTTAGCGTGTCACCAACAGTTTCGGAACGCTACGCAACGTAACGATTAATATATGCTAAGGATAGTTGAAATAAAACTTCTTATGCCGAAACAATTTTTATGGAAGCTTTTCGAGGTGAAATTCAAAGCGTCTTTGGCGAGACTACAAAGCGTCCATTTTATAATCTTAAAGACCAAAGGGCTTCTTTCATTTGATCGCAGAATGATGCATCGCGTCGTGGAGAGGTTTTGTAGGAGGATAGTGTCGCCAGACCTGCTCATTATCTTATAGAGACCAAGACTGACTGCCATGCATCAAAGGTACGCAAAAGTAAAGGGGAATGTGGTTCGTGATACTCCTATTCTTCTGGGCACTTTTTTACGTCCAATAAGTCGCTTGTTGAAGCAGCTGTTTCAGCGAAATCGCTACTATCTTAATGTAATGTCACAACTACATATAGTAAAGCTTATGATAACGTAGCGTATTACCGCTGGCCGAAATTTTGTTTGATAAACTCTTTACAAAGCCTTTATCAAAGGAAGATATGAGTATGGAAATGTGTGGTCGAAGACGCATATGGTCGAAAGGTTATGAAAAACCGAACCAACGTGTGACATATCTGTGACCGTGCACACGATGAGATTACGTTTCATGCAGCAAAGGAATCAGCAACGTGAGTTGCTAGTCTCCCAGAATAAGATTCAACTGACGATAGAGAATCGAGGCAGTGTTCGATATTGTGCGTAAGTTATTCACTGCGATTAGAAATTAGCAGACATAGTGCTAAACGCATGCTATTATGTAATTAAGGCAAAATTAATATTAAATTAATGATAATAAAAAAATAGGACAGAATCGTACGCTTACTTTCTTGGCAGAGCATAATAATTTCTTAAAAGTTGTCGAAAATACGATTTCTATAAAGCAATCGCGAAAGTAAAATGGATTTATATACAGATATATATATATATGTTTTAACCTACATTTTCACTGTATACAGCTGTCGTAAATTATTTAATACGCGCTAAATAAACCAGCGCTCGGAAAAAAAAACAACAACAAATGTACACACACGTAGGAATATTCATAACTAATAGTGATTACGCTTTGAAGGCAGTTTGCAAGTAGTAACGCGGTGGTCTGGAAGCACAGAAACCTTACCCAGTTATTACGGCTGCGAATTGCAATTTTGTGTAATAAAAAGTGTCCCAAGCATATCTACACACGCTAACTGAGGTTAATTACTTAAAATTTAGAACAACTAAAGATAAACACACGTAACGATAGATAATAAAGCATAAAAAAGGGGAAGCGCAGCATAATAAGATAAGAGATACAAAGAGAAATCGTGCAATGGAAAACAGCTGAGTGCACGGAAAATTAGGAAAATAAACCAATGAAAAAAATAATAATGATAATAATAAGAATAATAAAGGAATAAGCAAACATACGCATACACAAGTGCTGTTGCGAACACAGCATACACATAGAACCTGAAGGGGAAGTTTATTATGTGATTGCGCGATCGTGCGCATTATCGATACCGATTGACTGGAATACATAGTTTAAGCCACACCTACCCGTTACAACCATTATGGCATGATTTATGGGAGGAGTTTGAAAGTAACGAGTAGCGAATACAATTTTTATTTCGTTTTTTTTTGCACCTCACTTTCTCGTATTCTTTGTTATCAAATATTCTGGCAGAAATGTGCGTACATGTGTGTGCTACAATTTCGTATGAATATCAAATGAAAAAAAAAATTGAAAGAACGGACGGTTGGATATATTAATTGACAGATAGAGTGTCAGTGATTCTATTTCGAATAAGGTTCGTATGCACAATGCAGCATAGCCCCCGTGTATGAATATTGAAAATTATAAACTACAGTCGCACACAAACGCATACACATACCCATGCACATACACGCAAACATTCCACTATTATATCCATTCAGAGCGCATTAATCGAAAGCAAGACTGAAATGAGGAAAAGCAAAGCAAAGAATTCTGTTAGACTCGGTCGGTTAGGCATGTAAGCGTACATATATATATATGTGCGCTTAACATCACACGCATATAACTTTATATTCATTTAAAAGCATTTCTTCCGTCTTTTTTTTTCTTTTTTTTTTATTTAATTTTAGTTTCATTTTATTTCTTTTTTCCACTTAGCGCCGGCTCTTGAAGCCATTTTTAATTTGTTTACTTTATTACTACGTGTCGGTCGCTTGATATTTTTCAAATAACTTTTTCCTTCTCTCCTCTCTCGCGTATCTTGCAGCAAGTCTTTCTGCATTTTCCTTTTATTTTACTCACATTTTATGCGTACTTCGTTTTTATATATATATATATATATATATGTATACATATTTTTTATGAAATTTTAGTTTATGCTGTTCAGTCCTTTTTTTCTTATTTTTTCTTTTTTTTGTTGCCATTCATTCATTCATCGGTTAAGAGTTGTCTGTCCTCTATCGTACAAACATTCAGAGATATGTATGCATGTCCTTGCCGCATATGTATGCGACATCATGACACCGGGGACTTTGTTATAAGTACTTTACGGTAATGGGGGATTTTCGCTTGAGCATCCTCTAACAAAAATTAATTTAAATCGATATTGTGTAGCTTTTTGCATTTTTTCATTTTTTCATTTTTTCATTCTTTCATTTTTTTTTTGCGTTTTCTTGCTTTATTCCTTTTTGCCACATTTCTTCCATTACTCTGGTCCATGGCAACTTTTTCAGCGATGTTCTTCTTTTTCTTCTTCTTCGTGTTCTTCACGTTGTACATCGTACAAAAGCATTATTTTTTTATTGAAGGATGCACGTTTGGTTGGTTGATTGCCTAAGTAGCGTAGGGGTTCATGTGTTCGTATGTGTGTATCGATTGATGTTGTTTAATTATGACTTATATGTTGCCTTCTTATTCGCAATTCATTAATTAGTACACGCTCGTCATACGTATTTCACGTAAGTTTTAGCATAAAGCGAGGAAAGAAAATTCAACGCCAACGCCGAAGCTAATATTTCGATGTATCTGACCTACAAGAGATTTTTACTCTCAAGCAACTATAATTCAGATATCTTTAAATTACAAGATGTACGGATTTTTAAGAGAGGAGGGAACTAACGCGTCGCATTTTGTCTACCTCATGCGAAAGTAATATATTCGGGGAAGCATTCACTAGGATTCTATTTTGCTTTGGATGTCAAAAATCCTTAGAGAAATCCCATTTTCCCATTACAATATCAAAAATAATCCATTTGCGGACATATTTGTGATAAGATTTTAGCATGAGGCGTGAAATAAGCAAAATCTCCCTATCCTCAATATCGACGCAAACTTAAACATCGCACCGTGGATTGGGAGAGAGCGCTCAGAATGTTGAATAGTTTATTAGGATTTTATCAAATCTAACAAAATCCTCATTGGGAAATGCTGCTGGCAATAACTCGCGTACCTGAGATAACAAATGGGGAAAAACTACCGCTATATGAGTTTGATTCTGAATCTATGACTAAACAGCGATCTCACTTTCTTTTCATGCTCCTTTCATGGATACTCTCGAAAGAAGAATTGTTCTTTCGATAAATATTAGTGTCTAAGGATGGACTCTATTCTGACTCAAGACGTATTTTTACGACAGAAAGTTACTTCAAATGAATGCGAATTCGCTATAAAGAAATCTTTCCTTTGCGATTTGTTTTCATATTAAAATAGAGTTAAAGATCATTAAAGTGTTTTTTATACAACTTTTTTAGCACATTTTTTTACTTTCGCAAAAGGGCTGCGGGACTTTGTTTTCAATAATTGGATTACTCCATGAGTGGCGTGGAATACTGGAACGCACGTGTGACAGTAAAGATCGCGCCAGTGAACAGAGTCTTACGCTTGGCCGAATAACACTCTCTCGTTACGATTTGATATATGACCGTCATCTTGTACATATGATCCATCCTCGAATGGATGATTCACTGCGCTAGACAAATAAAAACCACTCAAGATGAAACGAGGAAGCTTTTGCGACAACTAAAAACGCGAAAGCTAAATTAAAAACTTCAGTACAACGACTTCTACGATAAGTAAATAAATTGGAAGAGCATCGAAATGTGACCAAAATTACAAGATCTCGATTAATTTTCACGCGATGATCTACAACAGAAGGCGATAATAGTAACGCTTGTGGACACAGTCCTTAGAAAAGTAATTCTCAGAACCATCTCAGATCTGCTATAGATTGCGGTGCATATAAGTATATCGAATATTTGAAAGCAGTCCCCCTCCCTGCGCATTTCCTTTCAAAAATCTCTTTATGTATAAAATTTATTTATTTTCATTCACTTTATTTTCCAATTTTCTTTACATGTGAGCGTAGTTTGAGTGGCCATTTTAAAACCCACAAAAGGATTCGGTAAATCCACTCACAAGGCAAACATAAGCATAAACACATACATGAGTAAATATGCATTTTTTTTATATTTCTTTTCAATAGCAATGGATGGGTTATATTAACTTCTTTATTGCGCTTGCAGCGTCTCAAAGAATACGAAATTTATTATAAATTTTCTATTTCGAAAGTTTATATGCATTTGGTTTTGTACTACATTTTCGGGAAATGAGTCAGTAAAAATAACTCAAGAAAAGGCTTTTGTTTATTATGAAATTATTTCGAAGGCAAATGCCGCGAAGCACTACCCAATTGTGGTTTGTAAAGAAAAGAAAAAAACAAAAATCGTTTTCCAAGACAAGACAGGCATGGAAGTCGAGAGTATGTTGACATCGTTTTGAAAAGATTAGTCGCATTGCATTTGTTAAGTATATGGAAGATGTGAGGCTTTCTGAAGCTTCTGCAGCTATCATCATGACAAAGCCAAGACCGTGAAGAATACTTTAGTAGAAAGTAAAAAAAAAATAGCCGTAACACCCTATTAAGCAATTAAAAATTCGTAGTACCCTTCGTCGGACGCTGTCTCTTCAAACTGGCTTAGCACTCTAGCCAATGTCTAATACATTCCCCGAGCAAAAAAAAAAATAAAAAAAGAACGGAAAAATGATCGTTCGATAAAATCGATTTCCAATCGAAAAAGAGGCCGTAAGTAGTTATTAATCTTCTTCAGAAGAGATTCTTATGCTTGATAAGTCACTCGATAAAGTCGTAGCTTAATATATAAGAACAATGACTTTTAAACTAATGCTCGGAATGTCATGAAATTTGGACACATATGGATAGTGGTATTATCTAAAAATCAGGTGGATTTGTCAATAGTCAAGCCGTCTTCTCACTAGAAGTTGAACGATCACCAATCATTTAGGCCATCCCTATACGTGTACCACGTTGATGGCCAAAAAAAAATGGGTAAAGAGAAAGAGGTATGGAATGGCCGCAACCTAATGTGTGCGCGTCCAAGTGGTAAAAACGAAGCATTCATTGTAACTTGTAACATTGTATGGGCGAGTATGGCCAACCGCAGTTAGCCAAAAACAACAAAATACATAATAAGTAAAAATAAGAATACGAATGAGATTTTATCGATTTCAGAACAAAAGTGTTTACTAATTAGAAGAAACGTTCCCATAAATCGCGAAAAGCTACGTCACTTATTCATATTTATGTATAGCAGGTGTTTTCTTGCTTCCATAGGCATCGCTGCGTAACCCTATTAATCATTCTATGATAGCTGTGCCTAAAATTAATCACTTATCAGAGATAAGATATCTTTACAGATATTTTTGTATTTTTAATATGCTCCGCATGTTTACCATCGACATGCATTGACTGCATTGTTTTTACGATTCATTGTCAATTAATGCTGCATTAGAGAACATAAGAGACGCTTCTAAGCATTAGTCATGAAAATAATGAAGAAACGAAGAGTTAAAAAAAAATCAAGAAAAAATGTAAGATCGTAAAGCAACTTTAAGTGGGCATCAACACTTTCCACAGGCATCACAGCTTAAAGGGTCTAAGTTTCTCTAGGGTATTGAGGATTCGTGTAACAAGTCAAGCGTGTAGTTTCCTATTCCTATTTCATATAACTGAAGATTATTTGAAAAGACATTTATTTTGAAATTGGCGTTTGATTCCGTTTGTTTGTGTATTTCTTCCATCTGGTTACGCTCACTTGTTTGAACGGATGCACGTATGCATTCATGTTTGTCTGAAGAGCTAAGTGCGGTATTTTCTTCATTTTGGCAACGAATTTATTTTCGCATTTTGACTTTTAAATCCAAATACCCGAACACATATAGACATATATATATATATAAAGAGTATATACTTTTAGTGGTAAAATGGTTGCGTCTCAGTGTACAAAGACTTGCAAAAAATTAAATTAAAATTTTGATAAACATTTATTCACTTTTGAATTATGTGAAATGAAATGAATGCTACCTTAGATTGCGATAAAAGCTCAGATATAGGGCGGGCTTCGTATGCTCGCTTTTTTAACTAATCCTTAAAAGATCTAGAAGCAAGCATTTGCTTAAGAGATTGAGACGATCCCGTTCTCTTCTTTTATTTCATGGCTGCAGTGACATTCGTAATGTAATTCTTTTGATTCGGTGAGCAAGGGACGTCTTGGGGTTTGATGTTCCTTCTGAGGATCGCAAAGGCCTGAGAGCCTTTATTTTACGATCTAACTTCTCTGCAGGGGACAAACATTTATCTATTTTTTTAAAGACAAAGTGCTCTCGAGAGAAATTCAGATCAAGAGGCATATTTGCAAGGCTTCTCTGAAGTCGCATTTTAAGATGAATGCAAGGTTACAAAGACGCATCTTAAAATTTTTATTTCCATTTTATAGATGAAATTACCAAATGAGATAATCATACTAATCAAAAGTTCTGTGTAGAGATCGATCGAAGATGACGTTTTTAGTTGCATTTAATCTCCTGAACATAGATATGACATCTTAATCCTTGGTTCGGAAAATATTCAGTAGTTTAGGCTTTTAACACAAAAATTCGATTATATATTGGTACTGGAATCAGTTCCTGAAAGAATTTCGTACGCATATTTCATCCCCAGCCACTAAAGAAGAAACGGCGCTGTTTATGTACATGTTCCTGCTCTGATACTTTTTAAGGTGGTGGGGTAAATGATGTGATTGTCTCATGTCTTGTGAAGCGACAGCGACAAGCAAAAATTAGCAAATTAATATTCAGACGCGATATCCAGGAGATGGTTTTGGTTTATTTTTTTTTCGAAAACTTAATGTAAAATCAAATTAAAGCAATCACTTTCTCCCATTTCTTCCTTTCTTGCACTAATTTCTCCCCCCAATTAACGCAATGCTTTACTTTTGTAAGTGTTCTCTTCGAAATGCTGGACATTTCATACATAAGTAAAACAAAAATTCAATATCTAACAAAACGCCATCAATTTTGGCGATAATTCGTAAATGAGAATAAGAGCAAAAACAATCAAATACCATTACTGTTGCATCAAAAAAAAAATAAAAAAAAAAGAAGAAAACAAAGAAAAAAGACACGAAATAATGCGCTTGAGTGGGTTTTAAATCAAATCCTAGCAAATACCTGGGACCAATTACAAGTAACGCTGTAAACTCTTTTTTATGCCCTATACGAACTCATATTTGTGATCCGCTCGCACACAGCAATGGCAGCAGAGGCAATAACATCGGCAAAAAGCAAAAAAAAGAAAGAGAAGTGAAAATACTAAATTTGAACACTAAATGGAGTCAAAGGGTTAACAACACGCAAAAAGCAAACAGAAAGGACTACACATTCCACCCTCAAGCCATATGCTAGCAAATAAAACGAAGAAAATAACATTCGGCTTGCACTGCAGCTATAGAGCCCTAACTTATAATGCTTGACCACTTGTAAAGGCCTTTGGAGGGTATTTAAAAAAATGTTCCACAAAATGCAGGAATAGACCACAAAGAAAGCAGAAGTCTTGCACAAAAGTAGGTTTTATTTATTAGTGCAGCCCGAATATGTTTCTTTTGCCATATCGGTGTATAAAGCATGGAAAAAGACTACTACACAACACATCCTTGACACAATTAAAACAATTACGGAAGAGTCTCCTAATTAAGGGATTTAATCTGCCAATCGAACTTCAACATCAACTCTTATGTCGAATTGTTAGTTAAGGAGTTAGTTATAGAACACTGACTTCAACAGATAGACTCGTGGACATGACTAAGCCAACGCCGCTGTTGCATCTGATTTCGAGTGAAAGTACTGCGAGTTGATTTCCAGCTGATGGGAAAACTTCATTCACCTCACCGGAGTACCACGAAAATGATTGTAAGCCAAGCTCACCATATGTACAGAGCGAAGGTCAGTTCGTAAAAATCTAACTGAGTGTCTGTCTCGCTTTCATTTATATTACAAGGCAAACGTCGTAACAAATATACCTACAAACAAACGCATTCGGTGTTAGGTAACAGTAAGAAAACATACCAAACCATAGATTGAACACGAACAAGTATAATTTTTTTCGCTACAGGTTTAAAAGCTCGACACAAACAAGGAAAATGATATTACATGCATGCGGTTTATATTCATTTGTTGGACACAAACGTGGCTGTATATATGCATCGGTATACGTGTACATGAAGGTCCTCGCACTCACATACGCTAAACACGTTAGAATGTGCCGGAGCAATAGCAAACATTGTGTGTTTAATGTTGTCTTGTTATTTTGCTCTCGTAATTGGGTTGTTGTGCAATTTTATTACACGGTTAGAATTCAAATAAAGTTTTCCAATTCGCTGATATTTGCTTTTAGAAATAAAACCGACTTTCGAGAGAAAATCCATCTGCCAGGGAAAAGACTAAATTGTTTAGTCACTCGTAAATCTGCAATTAGTTTTCATTGGCAAGATCGTAGGCCAACGCTCTTCAATTATTAGTTAAAGAACACAAATCGTGTTAAATACCGAGTGTGGAAATAGTTTCCCGCGAACTTCAGCAAATACGAGACCTTTATTTACCACAGCTATCTGAAATCCCAAGCGAAAAAAGTCTTGATTGCTTTGTCAATTTGCAAAACATATTTATTTGCATAAATACTGCGTTCGATGCCAAAGCAAACATGGCTTTTTTTATTTGTTTTTATTGGTAGGCTGCTTAGTTTTAGATTGTAAGCATAATTTACATGAGTCCCTTTATCTTTCTTTTAGGATCCAATAGTCAAGGGAGAGAGCAAGAGAGAGAAGAGAGAAGTAAAGAAATAGAGAGATTGAGACAGCGTGAGAGTTGGCAGAGAGGGAGAGAGGGAGAGAAAGCTCATAGTACTTAAAAAAATTTTATGCCTTCAACGGGCAGATATGCTCATTGAATGTGCCTTACTTGGCCAACACGAGACAATGGTCACTTCTCTTTCTAAAGATTTGGTCGAAACATCTTAGAAGCAAAAATAACTTTAAAATAATAGGACGATTTTAAAATGTATGCATCAATAACATGCACTTGACATATGAAAAGCGTATTCGCCAAAGATAACGTCGGCATTGGCCTTCTTTGGAACAACCTACCAGCAGTGTTCGTTCCTAACGGTCCAAATGTTTTCCTTCAAAGTCGAACGTACAGAAATGCTTCTCCACTCTGTCCTCCTTATCAGCCTTTCTATAAACCCCCCTGATCACCACCATGCCCACACGTATAAGGTACAACCCCTGAATGGCTGATCAAATAAAAAGAGAAAAAGTTTGCAATAATAATTTTTGGTAACAGTAATCGAGTCAGCCATTGAGGCAAACCCGTAGAGAAATCAAGGGATTTAAAACAGTCAAAGAGCGTAAATTAGAATTTCCTACACTACTACGATGGTGGGCGTAATAAATGCAAATTTTACAATACGTTCTGTCGAGGTCGTAGACTATCTTCCATCTAATGAGATCCAAATATTATTCTTAATAAACACAAAAAAAGTTGAGTCCCACTTTTAATATTAGAAAGAAAAGGAACGGAAAAATAAAAACGAAAGGGCGGCTAAATCCAGTATTACTTCGCCAGTCTCCTCAAATATTGTGAGGAATTCCTGAAAACATGATCAATCATTATAGCGTACAGGAGTTAATCTCTATAAAAAGATTTCCGTTACTAGCTGTCATTAGATTTTAAACCTAAAGAATATAAAACCAGGAGTGACATACGGCTCTCTTTTTCGAGCTAACTAGAACTTAATTTTCAAATTTGGCTTGATAAGCTGTCTAACCACTTTTAACAAGTAGTGAGTTGATGGCGTTCGATGACGTATGAATTCTTCCGAATGTCGAATATAAAAGTTCCTATTTTGTACAAAACGATCGCATCATTTGTATATTTTGCCATGGGTGCTAGCGCGATAACAAGTATCAAAAACCGACTCCTGGTTAGCTTCACGCGCCTTCAGAGTATTAGTGAAACAAGGGAAACATTCGTATATGGGATCAATAGATAATCCATGATTTTTACATAATTCCTCGTGCTTTTTTTCCTCTTCCTAATCCGGGTAACATAGAAAATTAAGAGCTAGTCATTAAATTACGACTTCGAGAAAAAAACATTCTTTTTACTAAAGCAGAGAATGAATTTTGTTGCAAAACATTTTAAAAATTTAAAATAATAAAATTATTTAATATGAAGCAATATCGAGAAGATAAAAAAAAATGTGTTATTTAAGAAAAGAAAATCCACTTTCAACTGGAAAATATGCAACCATCATTACACATGCACACATACACACATAAACGTCTTCGACTTGAAAGCAATAAAAACGGAAAGAGAAACCAGTAAAACAAAAGAAATATGAACTCCATCAAGTGATGTTGTGAATTTTAATAAATTTTATTTTTGCAAACAAACAGACAGACGGACAGACATACAGACAGACAGCATCGTACATAAGAACAACAATATAATGCAAAGAATTCGTTAAATGTAAACGGTGGGAGGGTGACTTCAACTGATGGTCGGAAAGTAGGGAGAAAAATAAATGATATATGTATATATATATGCATGTATTTACAGTTTATCTATAAAAGAAAACCAACAAAAAAAAAAAAGAGAAAAAAAATGAATATCAAAAATAAAAAGTTATTTATTTATTGGTGCGCATTCAAGCACAAACAATACGATAAACGAATAGAGTATAAGGAGACTTGGTGACTGCGGGCTGCGCGAGGAGGGATGAAATAGAATAACATTTGTTTTGTTAAACAGAAAAGACAAATGAAAAACGCCTCAAGATAATGATGATGACGATAAACCAGCAGCAGTATGGCAGCAGCACCATCATGATCATCATCATCATCATCATCATCATCAGCAGCATCGGAGTACCAGCTCTACCAACAGCAATAAAAATTTTTTTTCACAATAAATGTATAGAGTGTAGAGTACATAAAATACACAAATAAAGCCCATATGTTTATATATGTATTTATGTGCATTTTATAGATAGTTAGTTAGCTGCCTGTGCGTGCGCGTGTGTGCACACATTATAGCCACAGTTGTGTATATGAATGTATGTGCAACAATAGAACACACAATAAGGGAACAATGGAAGCAGCAGCGGTAGCAGCAACAACAGTAATAATAATAATAACAATAATGGGATAACAAAACGCCCTTGACACCCAGTAAAATAGCAACCAAAATGCCAAAAGAGATTAAAGTCACACAAATTTATACATACACAGCAAACACACGAAAGCACTCACAATTATTGCGTGCACACAATTGCAAACAAAGTCAGAGACACGAAGCAAATATCTAATGCATGAACAACCCTTTTTTCTTGCCGTTGTAATGCATACGCACAAACATTTGTACGCAGACATAATGAAAGAAACAATTTTTATGAATTTGAAATATACATATATATATATATATATATATATATATACATATATATATATACGTATAATATATGTGTACTAAAATAAAAACGTGATATTTTCTTTAAAACAACAAGAAAACAAGATATAATAAATGTTGTTCACTGTAAGCAAAAATTTTCTTAATACAAGAATGGCCGAATTGAAGTATATACGTAAGAATATACAGCACTGCTTAAATATATATATATATATACACATAAACATGTATGCATATGCATGCACTCTCAATCATGCTCAAGTATAACCTGCTTTGTACAAATAGAACAGAGATAACAGCACAAGCAAATAACTTGTGTAGCTTTTCTCTCCTTTGTTGCTAAAGCTAAGCACGTATATTTTTAGGGTTGTACTTGATGTGTGTGGCCGCTTTATGCTTCATTTCCCCGGAGAGAGAGAGATTGTGTAAAAATCTCTAAACGAGTGCTGTTTACAGTTGTTTATAAAAGCATATATATAGAATGAAATCCTTCTCTTTTCCTCTACCAGCTGTAATAGACAAACTCGTTACTTTTTGGCGATTCTCTCTATATCTTATTTACTCTTCATTCTTATCAGAAATATATTTTGGAAATTATTTTTCTTATCAGTAGGGGAAAATGATATATGCTCGTATTGGGAGCTAGAGAGAGAGAGAGAAAAAAAGAGAAAGAATACAAAGAAGTACGTATGCACACACAATATATATAAATTATATACATATATATATATGCATGCGTGTGCGTATTTTTGTGCTTTAATATTCCGGTATCTCGAAGGAAAAATCTCATTTCTCCGTTTAGTTGTGATTTTTGTTACGTTAACATGTAACGTCGTTATACTCGTTGCGTTTGCTTAACAATAAATGCTTTCGATTCTATAGATACGGCGTATATCTACAGAATAAAACAGTACGAGTGTAGAAGGTAAAGAAAATCTATATATCTGTAAATATTTCCATTCTAAACTTCCAAGTGACCTCTTTGCGTTGTTATAAAGTGCTTTTGAACTCATATCGTTTCAATTCGTTTGTGTTAGTGTAAGAGAGAACGCCGTGTGAAGAGCGAAAGGGTGGTGTAGAGCCATAAACGCCCTAATTTCACTTTAAATGGCTGACTTCAACTCGTTGTTAATAGTAAGCAACTTTGAAGTCATCATTGCTCTTTATACGAGATACGTATCCGCTTTCCGCTGCTACTTTATTGGCATTCGTCTACCGATACTCGTCTAGCATTGTCGTTGTATTAAATTTGTTTACCCACCATAGCCGTGTTCGCGCGCGCCAAACTCAATCATTTCGTTACAGAAATATCGCTCGTTTAACCTCCAATTGCCAGTCAATCTTCAACAGTTGATTATTTACCGTCATATCATTCACTGTACGAGCAAAGCAGTCACACTCTCTTCTGATAACCATTGTAGTATACGTCTAATTATCCACCGGATTAATTCATTAAACCTTTTAAAGCCGTCGCGGATTTTAATTCAAATCGCAGTAACAACAAACAAGTATTATAAAACCCCTACATATACTCGTACACGTACATAAATGGGTAAAAATATATGCACGCACACACATGCATATAAACTGTTATGCAATATATAACAAATAAAAGTGTAAACATTTGAAAACGAAGAAGCAAAAAAAAAAAAAAAGAAAAACACGTAAAAGTGAAATCACATTAAATCACTAAATCATTGAAAAAAAAGGGAAAATTAAATAATACACGAAATCCCATATAATCCCATTTAAATACTAATATCAATGGCGATTTGTTTTGTCAGAGTGTGATTAAAATAGATTCTCGTTTATCCGCGTACAGCAAAGAAATATGTGTAAATAAAAAACAAAATTATAATAAAAAAAAAATAAAAATAAATTTCATTAAAAAGTTTAAATAGTTGACATTAACCTAATTTGTATTAAACTGAATGCATTTGATCAACATCAACGAAAACAACAACAATAGCAAGGGCAAGGGAAAAAGAAAAACGAAAGCCTCTCGGTTATGTGATTAGGAAATCTCCGGCAGTGATTTATTGTTCTAATACGTGTCCGACGGTTATTTTAAAAAAAAAGTCCTTAACACAACAATTTGAAACAATAAAAAAAGTTTAAGTTTTGATGTGTGCACAATAAAATTCGACGCATTTTTCCGTACTGAAGTGGATTAAAATTCATATAAAAATAAAAAAAGCACGAAAAGGTGAGGCATTAATAGAATGAGATTTTGAAAAAGAGCAAAAAAATTACAAAAATTTATATTTTCATCTAAAACTGAAACGCATAACAAGATAGGAACCGACGAGGAGAAACGCAACACTGGATCGGTCCATTGGTACAATGCTACAAATTGTTAGATAATAGACTTGATCTAGATCTTTGCTCCTATACATTTTCTTAAGTGACAATTTCAAAAAATTGATCCCCATTGCAATCTTCTTTAGATGGCTTTCCTGAAAACTTGAACGCTAACATATTGAACTTTGAAGTTTCCACATGGGATGGCAAATAAAATCCAAATATTTTGTAGAAAACTGTAAGAATCTACAGAATTTGAGAATGACTTTGGAGAAATTGAAAAACTCACGAGAAAACCAATAGATAGAAGGCATAAGAAGAACTTACTAATAACCGCTACATACAGTAGAGGTGTTGTCACGAAATCATTGTTGTTTTGAAGCTATCTTAAAATCGGCGTTGAGCGTGCTTAGGTCGGCCAAGTGTTGGAAGGTGTTTTCGACTGGTCTTGTATGACAATTATTTTTATTTTTATAGGAGAAAGGAGAGAAAAAATACGAGTGACACACTTCGGGTCGTACAAAAAGTCACTTCGAGTAGTTGTTTATATCCAAAGAAAGGCGACGGAAGCCAATTGAAATGAATACCTCATGAAATATCAAAATTATTATGTAGTGGGTGATGATGTCACGCTACTTTGGAACTTCGAAAATTTTGCAATAAAGTAATTCGGGAAGTACTGGGCAGAAAGCAAGGCCCATTAGAGATATATTCAATTTCGATGTTTTTTTGGAACGAATTTTACTCTTGATCTGCTTAATCAAGGGGTTCTTAAAGATGTAGAGCCTAAAAAAAAAGTTTTTTGCCAAATTTTTTTTTAATGGAGAAAAGTATCAGAATAATAACACTTGAGAAGGTTGTTCAGCTTACCTTTAAGTTAGACAAGCGAATTATTTTGGACATGACGCCGCCGCAGCTACTCTCTGAAGAGTTCTTTAGCTCAAGGGGCATAACTAGTCCAATTTTGAATTAAAAAGAAATCGGTTCATCTGCAGGTTTTCGAAAATATTGAATTCTTTCTAATTGACGAGTGTTTGAGTGCAAAAGTGCTATTAGCGATCAAAAAAAATCATCCTTTCATCAATAAAAAATCCTTAAATTAACTTATCGAAAACATCCTACGGAAAATGTTGTTTAGAAGATACAGTAATAGGTTCAAATGAAAGAAATGAGGCTTGTTTTCGTTGACACGGTTTTTTATTATAATAAATTTGTTATTATTTTTCTCTATTAGTTGGCAACTCAAGGACGATAAAACTGCTCTTCCAAATTCAAATACTCCGTCTCTTTCTCTCTTCTCGGAGATTTTATGCGGCAACCAGCCCTTTTTTCGTTTCGGCGCCTGTCATAGACTGCTAAACTTTTTTGATTCGGTTCACGTCGGCTTGAATGCAAATATTGCTTGATTGGGTACCAAAATCCTTTATCCTATTTTTAAAACTCTAGTGGTTTGAGAACATTAGTCATAACGTCATTAAAATTACACTCAGCAATGTCAGTCGCTGTGTCCAAGATATTTTGCACTTGCGAGGAAATTCCGAAATTTCAAGGGACAAATCTTTTGCGGGTAATAAATCTATAAAGCAAATGGCGCAGATACTTAAGGTTGGCAATGAATTTGGAGATTTTACAAATCAAAAATCATTATCAGTCCGTATTTATGATGTCGAATACATTGACAGAGTCAGATACAGAAATCAATAAATGTCAACCCGTTAGGTAATGAGCGGGAAGTCTTCTAATTAATAAATTTAAAGATTAGGTTGTTCCACAATCGTAATGAACTTTCGAAAACGCAGAATTGACGTATGCAGACAATTTATGCAATACGTAAAATCGTACGGTTGAGGGTGAAGTAATGTTTTTGACAATAAGCTCAGCATTTTTTGGACTTAATTAGAACTTTCGTTTGCTCATGCAATTGTCTGTTATTTGATCATTTTGCTATGAGAAATTTCAAAAACGTTATAACTAAGATAATGAGCGACTGCCTCCACATTTGCTTACTAACGTAAAGCTAGACAAGAAATATATTTACTTGGCATGTTAGCTTGTTTTCCATAATTAACCCTAATCGCCCAATAGATTTCCGCCAATAGATTATCGCGGCTTATAGCATAAAGAGTTTTACTTCTTCCCTTTATCCGCAAGTAGCAGATTTTTTTAGAGCAAATTTTGTAGCCTCAGACTAATTGATGAGTCAGAAGAAAAGTGGACAAGATGTCGAATTTAATTCACTGATATTACTGCTAATGAAGTTTTGAATTCAACTTGAGCCCAGTAAAGCGTCTTATTATTTTAATCTTAAGATTACGAAATGAAGGAACGTGTAAAGACGACGAACTAAAGCTCGTCTTTAGCACATGCTTTTTAACCTTCCTCCTAACGATCTTACTTCAAGTGGTGTAATGTGATAATGGAAAAAAATTAGAAATCCGTAAATATATGGTCCGACGTCTTTACTCGCTCCCTTCTATCAATTTGATTAGCGAAAAGTCTGGTGCTCTTTGTAAATACTTTACAAGCGACGAGAACGTAACCGAAACCGAACCGAACATGAAAAAACATTTTCTTAAAACTGTTCGGAATGATTCGTTGGCTTATGGGCACAAATAACTGCAAATTGGATGGTTTTTATATGTACGAGTAAGCGCTTCGCGCAATTTAAGGGGATAACGAAGACTACTTTAGGGTTAAATAAGACAACTTTATTATATGATATAGTTTCAGATGTAGAGTTTTTCTGTTTTCCGGAAGCTTATTCCTGCTTTTAAGATTCTTTTTGAAAATCAAAAAAAAAAAAAAAGAATAATAAATAAATGTATCTTAGCCAAAAGAGTTTAGGTTCCATCATTTATATTTCAAAATTTCTGCGAGATAATTTATTGGAATCTGTTGAGACATATGCTGAACGGTATATGGGCCGCAAAAGAATACACAAATCATATCAAATAAATTAATGTTATAAGCAGCCTCCGCGCTCGATGACAAGGTGATCACAACATTTGTGGTCTCATAATTTTTCATAAGACAGACACGACGTGTTTTTTCCAAAATTGTATCATTAGTCGAAATTACAGACGTTGCCCCGCAACGTCTAAAGGCATATTGCTTTTCTTATGGACGGCCAAAATGCATTCGAATTTTGTTGTTTGAATATACATAAGCACTTAAAAATTTTATATTTGCATTAATATATTTATTTTTCTATCCGAAATATTTTTTTAATTTTTTTTTTTTTTTTTATTTAATTCGTGTTTTT
>KK500271.1:0-117882 GCA_000688715.1 Glossina pallidipes
TGGAATTATTACTCAACACAAGTAACCAGCGGAATGTCGACTGACGTTCAGAACTTTGGTATAGGCCGAGGCGGCAAACCCTGCAAAGCTGCTGCGTTTTTACGAGAGTTTGTTCCTTGTGGTCAATGGATGCACATGGATGCAACCAATGTAATGACCACCAGGGGCACAACTTTTGAATATTTACGAGCAGGGATGGCTGGTCGCCCCACACGTACCTTAATTGAATTTATCGCCCAGACAATATGCGCCTATACGGCCCCAAAAATGCCCAAAAAATAATAGGAAGAGCTTGAGTAATTGTCTTTGTACAAAAAACCAATGAAAATGATCTCCAAATTTCTGCTCTTTACCATATTTTGAAAATGTTTCTCCTGAATGTGCGCAGGTGTACACATACTTGCATCTGTAAATTGAATGTTTTCGCATAAAATTTGTGATGTATATATACATGTAATATTTTTTGTATACAAATGTATATTTTTGATGTGTTTATAAAATAAATTTATTTACAAAATTAAATTTATTTATTGATTTCAATTAGGATATTTAATATAAAAGTTAATATTGTAAAACAATTCTAAGCCCAAGAGTATTAAATTTTTCAGAATCAACAAAATATGGACATACTCGCTATGAGGAGGTGAGTTGTCTCAAAAATTTAAAAAATTTGTCAACGAATTGTTAAGAAAGACTATTTGTAATCCCGACATCGAAATTATAAGTATAAGAACATGAGTTAGGTTATTAATCTCACTAGTTTGCGTGCACTGAATGCGGTTTGTTAATTGAAAATGCCCGGTGAAACGGGGTGGCGGATGTGAAACTTAGCCTTACCTTACAGTAGCGACGCGGAAATTCTAATTAAGGATATCAAACAAGATTTGAGTCAAAACGTTGTCAGAGAACAGAGATTTATTCACTTAATTAAAACTCATTTACGTTCATTCAGTTACCCTTACTTAGATATTTAGTTAATATTAGGATAAGAAGAACAAAAATTATTTTGTTTGTGCTATTTATATTATAGATCGAACTAAGATAATATGCTATAAAATAAATATAAAAAATAAAAGAACTATGCTTATAGATATGACATAGATATGAAGTACATAGGAGAAACATTGTAAAGTGCATTCATCTTTACTAAAAAATGCCACTGTAACCAGCAAAGTGTGCCCATTGTTGATTTGAAAATTAAAAATTTCGCAACAGAGCTTCTTTGACTATATTGTACGATTCCAAACTAGAAATGAAGCGGTAAACGTTATTAAAGTTCTCACAAAGATCTCGAAAGGGATTAAATAGCTCATAATCAAATGTTTATGGATTAGGTTTAATTAAATAAATTTGGCGAGTTATGCGATTTGGCAATTTATTGTCAATTTCAGTTAATAAGGCCGGTGTGTTAATTCTCCCGTTCAGCAGATTACACATAAAAATAACACTTAAAACTAATCTGCGCTTTTCCAGCGAGGGTAAGCCACCTAATTTGAGCCTATGCTTGGGACAAGGGTCTCAGGCCAGATTATGTAGCGCACATAGTAAGGGACTATCCTATTGAAGCACACTCGGGCCTGATATACGTAAGGGTCATCCAATTCTTATATAATTTTATCAATCCGCTAAGTTATTTACACCAGACTGCTGGACACTTACACGCTTTGCCTGGAATTAAAAAAAGAGAAAGAATACACATGAAAAATTATTTTCTTTAAATTTTCTCTCATCAACATATGTCGCTACGCATATGCCAGCATAGGGTTATTTCCTTTATTCCGTAAAAATTTCCATGGAAATGCTATTGTGATCAATATGAATGCTCTTTTCATGTAAGTTTGCTATCGACTTATTAAAAGCAAACACTTAGTGAAAGTAAAATACTCATATGTCTATTCAATAACAAATCATTGTTAATAAAAACAGTAATAATACAATGCACGATGACGTCACTACGTAAGATTAAAATATCTACACGCAACTCCGCTTAACGAAAGCCAAGTTTTTCCTCTTGGAATCTTTTTTACTCCGCAGAAAAAACGTAAACTTACGACAATGGAAACTAGTATTATTTTTATAAATCATCAATAATATAATTGAAATGTATAATATAATATAAACATAAATATGAAAAAACAATTACTCTCTTTCCCTCTCTCTCTCTTTAACTTTCATAGCGCTTTAAAGTTAGCCAAAGTTTGCAATTTTCGTGGAATTATTGTAAAAATCATCAAAAAATTGAAAATTTAATTCGTACATTTAATAAAATGAATAATTAAGAGAAATAAATTAAAACAAGTAGTCGACTATTAGATACCCCGCACAGATGCCGCTCACAGAATGATTATTACACTATACTTTTAAAGCTGGCTACGTGAGCACCAACCCCACCAGTTGGCCACTTTAATTCGTCGCTACAGTTGCTAACTAATATAAATACAAGAGCGTCAAAAGTGCCTAGTCATTTGTGACTAAACGTCGTTTTACTGAATTTGTGTTAAAATTTGCTTACAATGTTCATCTCTCTTCTTCTATTCTTATCCCTACTAACAAAAAATTATTTATCATTGAAGACTCAGAGAGTCTTAGCATCGTATTGTATATGTGTTTGCGGGCGGCCCATGAACATTTGTAAGGTTCTTACCCATTAACGAAATATGAAAATTTCGGCTTCTTTTCACCTTTTCGAGTTCAAATGTTGGTCCCGTTCTATCCAAATCTTTGCGATTTATTATCATTTTGCCATCAATACAAAATTATTTTCATCAACTTTTGTGGAAAACGGAAATTTTTTTTCTTACAACGACTCTGTTTTCAGTTCTCCAATTAGCATTTACATTTCCCCCTATGCTTCAAAAATGCTCTTCTGTTTGTGTCTTGTGCTAAAGCAACACGTATGCTATGGACTTGATGGATTAGTGTTTATTTTTAATTTTTGCTTTTAGTTCTCGTAAGGTATTACACAGAGCAGAGTTTTTAACTCTAACAAAAATACATTTTATCGACTTATTTAAATTCCATCTCTCTCTTAAAATGACGTAGGTATTATTTTTGGAACTTTTAGAAAGGCATTTATATTTTTGATTCATGCCAAAGGTTTTTCTAATTGTAATTCTGTTATCGTCTTTGTTTGTTGCCTTTGTTTGTAATGCGTGATTCCATATTGGTCAACATGCAAAAAGTTTTACAAGTTTTTTAGTTTTGTCGAATTTTCGAAATTTTGGTTGCTCTAGCCCTTTGCTTTTTCCTATACCCAGATGTATCTATTCCCTATTTTAAAAGAAATAATTTTAAAATAGTAAAGATGTGCATTTTCTACATAAAAATTTATGGTTTTCTTAACCTCATCTCTCTCAGCCAGGAGCTTTGTTCGCATCAGCGCTATTACCGGGACATTCTGTAGTAATTGACAATCTCCAAAAGAAGATGCGTCTCTTTCGTAATTTAAAGAACAATCGATAAATGACGCCTAACACCAATATCGTTCGCTACTTAAAGGTTAGTGCAACAACAAAAACCTTATTAATGTTTGCATTCGCAGGTACTATAATACTTGTTATTATATGTCCTGTATTATATGTTTTCCAAAATTCGTTGTTCAAAGGTTTCCTAAAACTGAATGTAACAACCTGTGTCTGTAGCAAAGGAATAAAATATTCAGCCGACTTTGCAAGGCTTTCTTTTTCCAACGCCACAAATCCTAACCTCGCTGCCAATTTCAAATATTACAGATTACAAATACTTGCTCAATCTTATGTCTTCAAAAAAAAAAAAAAATATGAATAAAATTGTGTCAAAAACTTCGGTTGCTTTTAGGTATTGTATTTCAAAATTACAAAGTTCTAGGAATGCGGCACTTCAAAAGTGTTTTTAAAATTCGTATGTTTCAAAGGTTTGGAGAGCCTTACTACTCAAAATCTGCTGCCTACGGTCGTGGTGTTTTTTTAATTTTCTTCAAGGGCTTTTTTTTAAATTAATTTTGTGGAGGATCTACTTCGAAGAAAGTGTATATATTAGCAAAAATTCTGGCAATTATGAAATTCTTGCATTATAACTATATCTTGTGTATAAAAGAAGAATATGCAATTAAACCGCGTACAATCTTTGTGGCAATATATACATTCGCATTACGTTTAAAGGACTCAAATGTTACGAAACACTGCTTATGAAATATATATAACTTAATTATTCTATACATAATCACACCTTAAGAAAAATCTAAACGTAGTTTTCACATCATAATGGAAAACAGAAGCCATTCTTAATCAACTTATTTAGTAAATTTATTCATTAGAATGATTCCTACCGCAAAATAGAAAACAAATTGCATTCCTATAAGAGAGAAAAAAACCTTCAATGCGTAAGGAGAATATAAAATACACTACATCTTACTTCATACGTTCTAAATAATCAATTTACAACGTATAAGACAATGACACTAGTTGGTTATCCCATGGTTTATATGTAAACCAAAACTCACCAAAGATCAACAATGTGAATGTCAAACTCCCTCTTGTTCAATGTTCAACGATAAGGTTTTAAAAGTTGCTGAAAAATTTATGTATAATTTTTGTGTATTAACATTACATTATCTTAACACAATTGCTAAATCTGTAATTGATCGGCGAAGTAGAATAGGTTCCTAAAATCGGTCAATACGTTGTAAATTTCATTGCGGTATGTGTTAGAAATTTTTCTGCCTCTGGTAACTTCTCAATGTTTTGAAGTTATGCTATATTTTACTTATACTTGTTTGGCAACTTTGAGTTCCCGAATCTTTTTACATTTGTCATTCCTGCTTTCAATTATTTTTTTCACATACGTCGTTAAGATCTCAGATTGAAAATTTAGTTTTTCAGAAATCGTTTCCGCGAGATAGGAAAATATCGAAATAATTTATTTTTATATTCATATAGAACACATCGTAAATATTGAAAGAAGCCGCGTTATTTGAGAGATATTAGCCTATTATGTTTAGCATGTTACGGTCAAATGCGTTGCGACGCGCTAGCAAACTTGTTAATGAAATTCGTAACTACGCATCGCAGGCAATTAATCAGATGCTGCAATTGCAGCATACAGAAATTTGCGCTGATCCACCTTCACGTGGCTTAGTATTAGGTGTGTATGCCGACGAAGATGACAAAAAAGACACGGGTATTTTGACGCCAGCCGGCTGGAAATATAATATTCAAAGAACTGGTGGTCGCATGATAGAAATATTGCGTATGTCCGGCCCGATGCCTAAACGGGGGGAGGCTAGGTTGCTTTTTGCTCAAGAGACTGAGAAAATACCATATTATTCAGCCGTAGCTATAGTAGGCTTAGGTAAAGAATGTCTAGGGTACAATCCTTATGAAATAATCGACGAACAAAAAGAGACCATACGACGATCCGTAGCTAGGGCTTGCATGGATCTGGCACGTTTAGAAACAGATAGGATTGAAGTGGAGAGCTGCGGTCATGCCGAATCTGCCGCTGAAGGCGCTGGACTAGGCGTTTGGGCCTATCAGGAATTACGTCGGAAAAAAGATCGTATAGCCGTACCCACAATCGATTTATACACGACTAAGGATGAGGTTTGCGATATTGAAGGATTTCGGATTGGGCTTCAGAAAGCATCCGCCCAAAATCTAACACGTCAGCTTCAAGAAATGCCCGCAAACATTTTGACACCAACGGCTTTCGCTCAAAATGTAGTCGAAGTCTTATGTAAATCGGGCGTAAACGTAGAGGTCAAAGTCGAGGGTTGGGCCGAGAGTCAGGTAATGAACGCCTTTCTGTCAGTGGGAAAAGCTTCATGTGAGCCGCCAATTTTTTTGGAGCTTAGCTATTACGGTACATCAGCTAACGAAAGACCGATTGTACTAATTGGTCAGGGAACAACGTACGATTGCGGTGGCCTTTGCTTGAAACCAAAAGAAAAGTTATATGTTATGCGTGGCGACATGACAGGAGCTGCCGTCGTTGTTGCGGCTTGCAGGGCCATAGCGGCATTGCGTTTACCGGTTAATATAAGAGGTCTTATTCCTCTTTGTGAAAATGTTATGGGTTGCAATTCATTTCGCTCAGGGGATATTGTAAAATGCATGAATGGCAAGCATATAAAAGTTCAAGGCACAGATCATGAAGACGTTTTAGTATTAGCCGACACTCTTCTATACGCTCAGAATTTCTGCCCTAAATGCATTGTTGATATCGGTACTACATCCTGGTCCATGCATCACACTTTGGGAGAGGCCGCTTGTGGCATTTTTACTAATTCAGAGGTTTTGTGGCAGCAGATTAAACATGCTAGTATGCATACGGGTGATAGAGTCTGGAGATTGCCGCTCTGGAATTATTACTCAACACAAGTAACCAGCGGAATGTCGACTGACGTTCAGAACTTTGGTATAGGCCGAGGCGGCAAACCCTGCAAAGCTGCTGCATTTTTACGAGAGTTTGTTCCTTGTGGCCAATGGATGCATATTGAAGCAAGCAATGTAATGACCACAAAAGGTACGTGTTTCGAATATTTACGGGCAGGAATGGCTGGTCGCCCTACACGTACGTTGATTGAATTTATTGCGCAAACCATTTGCAGAGATACAGCTCCTAAATTTCCCCCAAAGGAAAAATAAAATATGAAGGAATGCAATTTAAGATTCTTCTGTTGTGTCCAAATTTGCTAACTTTTGTAAACTATTTTCCAAATCATTAGCCGCTATCTATATATTTCCGCGCGCAAATTTTATGTTTTCTCATAAAAATTAATCTGTGATGTATGTATATATTTAATATTCTTGTACAGGAATGTATATTATTGAAATGATCATTCGATAAATTCAGCTTTATTTAAAAGAAAATGCGTTTATTGTGTTTGTGCAATACATTTTAAGTCAATGCTGTACTATTCTGGCTTGCTTGAATGGATAGCGTTGCCATCACCTAAACGTTATATCACCGCAGGACGTCACGATATATTGCGAGTGAGTGCGCCCTTGTTAATCTTCAAGAGCCTCATTCCTCGGTGGTGGGTGTAAACCCACATCGAAATGATTGTGTATTGATATAAAGTCCCGAGTATTAGTGAGTTTTTGCTTTTCAACGCAAAAATGAAATCATTATAGGGCCCCAATGAATATAAGTCATTTATCAATGAAGCAAAGCATGTCGATACAACATTGTCAATATTTTCGAGGGAATATGTCGAAACATTTTAGAGAATTTTGTCAAATCTAGAGAGCGCATTTCTCAAATGTTCGTTGTTATAGATATAACGATCTATTAACTTCTTTCGAATAAAATAATTTTCAATCAGCAACAAGTAAGAAAATTAATTTCGGTCGGGATAAAATCTTTTATAATCATCACCGTTATAGTAAACCAGACAAAAGAAGTAAAACCATAAAGTTTTCATGATCTATAATATGGAGTGGGTGCAGCTGCACACTGCACTTTTCAAAATAAAAGTTTTTGCTGTAGCGGCATGTGGGCATTGTAGGCGTGTCCTTTGAAAAGTGTAGGTCAAGTTCTTTCACAAATTTGTGGGCGATATCTTCACTTTCGCTAACGGTAGAATTTTTCCCACAAATACTATGAAGTTGCGCAAACAGGCATATAGACAGACGAATAGACGGATATGTTTAAATGCATTCCAAATTTGAAACTGGCCAAGATTTTGTATGCCATATAAGGTTCTTGAAGCTTATTTCTGCGCCTAAACTTTTCAAAGAACGCGTCTACAATGTCCGCATGCCCCTACGGCAAAAACTTTTTTGGAAATAGAAGAAAGCAGCTGCGCCCATTCCATATAATAGAGCATGAAAATTTTGTTCTTTTACTTCTTCTGTCTTTTTCAGTATAGTGATGGGTGTAAAAGATTCGGCACCGACCGAATTGAACTTTCTTACTTGTTTTTAATTTATTTTTTTATCTATTTACACTTGAAACTCAGCTAAAATAAATGAACAGCCGAATTCTATTGGCTCTTAGAAGTAAATTTTATACTAATTATTGTTAAAAACCAATGTAAAGTATATAAGGAGAACTAAAGAAAAGGAAAATAATACTTAAATAATAATTCATATATAAACAAATAAGGAAAAGAAAGCATGTACGCAATTACCACAGCGGCATGTCCACGCCAGTACAGAACCAATACAGAATCCCTAAGCCATTGCAAACATGCAAAAGCTCGGCAACTTATAACATTGAACAACACAAGTTAATTTTCGAATCATGGTGAGATATGAAGATTGCAAGTTAGTTTAAATACGACGTAGGCAAATCCCGCGTATCAAGCATAGTTACTTTGATAACCTTTAAAGAGTCCGCTATTGAACTTAAGTGATAGATACAGATATAGAAACCTAGTGCGGAGCTAGCTTTACTTAACTAGAGCTGAATGTGCAAATTAAAATCTTTGGTCGAATGAAAAAGTATGAAAATGTAGTTCTTTTCGTTTTTTTAGGATCGCAGTGATGGAAGTGAAAGGATCGTCACAATCGAATATAATTTTTTAATTTTTTTTTTTAATACCTTTATAAACCACAGTAATTAGCTTCAAAAACTCCACGGACTAGTAGATGATTGTATTTATTTTTTTTGATCAGCGACATGTATTGGTGAAAATAACAAAGTAATGCGAAGTATCAATATCCACAATGGGTAAATTCGATGACTTTTAACTTTCTCTGCATAACGTAATATTATTCAGTTATTCAATGTAGAAGGACACTCTTCATGGAACATTCAAAATTGAATTTTCGGCGCCCATTACTGTTTTTGTTTAATTGGAAAAGGTACACTGCCGCAACCTATAAAACACTTTTAGCAGCTTACGGTGATGCTGCTTCATCATATGGCAATTGTCGTTCGTGCTTTCAACGGTTTAAAAGTGCTGATATTGATGCCATTGACAAAGAACGAGTTGAAGGACAAAAAAATCTCGAAGACAATAGATTCGAAGAATTAGACGAAAAACTAGTTCAAACTGTCACAGAACTTTCGAGCAACTTAGCCGTTGATCAATAAACTGTTTCTTGTGGTTTACATGCGATGGGAAAGAGCCAAAAGAAGGTAAATGGCTACCACACGAATTGTTCGAAAATGCCATTTCGAACATCGCGGTTTCATTGCTTGCCAGGTGAAAAAAGCGGAGTTTTCTGTAACGTAATGTGACTGCGGTGAAAAGAGGGTCTGTTACGACAATTCCAAAATCCAATTGAACAACTCAATCAATGCTTTGTTGCAAAAGAGGCCAGCAATGACGGGTAACAAACGCAAACTCATCCTCCTGCATGACAACGCTCGGCCATACGTTGCAAGAGTTGTCGAGGATACACTGTTGCAACTCGAATGGGAAGTTCTGCCGCACTCAGCGTACTCACGAGTCTTCTGACTAACACTTGTTCTGACCGATGCATCATGGCTTGGCTGACATGTGGTTTCGAAATGTTGAAGAAGTGCGAAAATGGGTCGACGATAGTGTTGTTGTCAAACCAATATTGCACTTTCGACTCGGTATCGCTATATTGCTAGAAAGATGGGCGTAGTTGTTGAAAATGATAGGAAATATTTTGATTAATATATATTGCACCAATTTTCCTTCGCCTTCTTCAAGCGAAAAGCACGAAATATATAAATTCTTGGACAGTTTCAAATCCGAAATGTGCATAAGCTTGTCCGTCTATCCATCTGCCCAAATGTGTAGTGTCTTTAGCGAAAATGAACATATCGGCAAGGAATTTGAAAGTGGCCTAAACTTTTCAGCTTTTCAAACACCTACAACGCCCACACGACAAAAATCTAGAGCAGCTTTGTTTTCTTTTTTTGGCTTTCGTTTTTGCTACAATAGGAGCACAATATAGATACCCACTTTTATTCCGGAGATAAACAAAATCGGCCGCGCCCACCCATAGAGTATGAAAATTTAATTTCATACTAGCACGATGATGGGTATAAGAGATTCGGTCATAACCGAATATGATTTTCTAATTTTTTTTTTTTATTAATGGATTCCACAATTATTTGTACAACATCCGCCTGAGTGGCCGAGTAGGCAAGAGTCTCGACTAGCAATTCAATGGTCGTAGGTTGAAACCTCAAGTGCGGTAGAGTTTTTAATAATAAAAATAATAATAATATTAATAAAAAGAAAATAAATAAATAAATAAAAGCCGAAAGCCTTAGATGCTAGTGCTTTAAGACTTTAGTCTTAGAATTTGTTCTCTGGCTAAATTTATATAATAATAATAATAATATTTGTACAAAATTTTAAACGGTCACCTGTTCAGGCATCTCGACAACTGGATGAATGAAGGTACATAGCTGAATTAGTTCGGCGTCGTACAGTAGTCTAAAATGTGTATACTTCATAGACTTCCAGTGCACATATATGAAAGGTACAACCGATACTAGAGATTTAGATTTATCTGTAGATAACGGTAGCTAATGTGTATAGTTTAAAAATTGGAAGCATTGTTAGCATTACACGTTTATATTAAAAACACTTGTGAGCTATCAACTGGGAATTTCGACAGTTTTCTTTTAATTTTATCTGGTACCCACTTTCTAGTTAAAATAGCTCTCGTATCAAAACAACTGTTTGGACATTTGATTATTTAATTGGTATCAGTTTATAATATTAAGATTACTGGACTTTAGCAGCGAGCATATAAATATAGAAAAACATAATAGCTACAAATTTTATAAAAGTGAATGCCGTGAATTATGTTAACAAACGAAAATAAAGATAAATAGAAAATCTTACAAGTTCCAAGAAGAAAATCGAAATGAAATTTAAATACAAAAAGCAATAATCGTTGTAAAGAGATTTACTTAAGGTGAAAAAATGCGATAAAAATTTGCAAGTCGGATGCCGGTCATCGTGGAAAGAACTCCAACTTCGCGCCTGATCGATTTAAATAAAAAAAGTACTTGGTACCATCCTCGTTAATAGTGCGACAGTGTCATTTTCTAATACGTAAACTATTACATTTGCGTCCGAGCGACTCGCTGTTCTTTTTCATTAACAATATGATTCCACCAGACAAAGCCACTGTGGATTTTCTGTGTCAGGAACATAGTGAGGACTATCATCTCCCATATATTGCTTATTCCAACAGTAATCACAAGTTAACCAACGTTTAAGTTAATACAATAAACTAAAATGTATTTTTCTACTGGAAAAACTTATTTAAGTTTCATTGCAGTTTCTTCAAACTTTCTATTGTTGACAATTATGGAGATTAAATGTAATAGTTCGGGCAGTGACAGATCGCATAAATTTGTAACGAGAAGTTTAATCATTGCCATAACCTGTCATAGAGTTGCAATGCATTCACCTTGCGTTTGTACCGCTGCACAAATGATGGAATTAACTTAATTTCGTAAAAAATTTTTGAAAAGTAAGTTTTTCTGTTTTACTTTTTTTAACAGAAGAAGAAGAAGTTTCAGCTATGGGACTATCTATTCCCAGGAAATTTGTACATCGTTTAAAACATTAAACCAAATTGATTTCCAAAAGGGAAACGGGTGCGTTTATTTAATAGGATCGTCTAAGTTCAAATCATCATTTTTGTTTCTCAGTTTTTCTCCTAAAGTCCCTAAAGTTCGGGTTTCGATTCACTAAACTCTTGAGTGTTTTTCCGACCAATTAGTACATATGAACAATAAGCAATATTTAGCATAGTGACCTTTGCATCTATGTTTTGGAGCTTTAGACTGATACTATCGTTTGCACAGTCAGGATTGGTTGGCGAATGGATCTAGCATTGCACCGATTCAAACTACTCCGACATATTTTTGCTAGAATTCTTAATGGTAGCTTATTCCATATTTTCTTTTGCGCTTGCATGTAAACTAATTGTTACCTTCTTCACCGTCGGAGAAACTAGATATATAATGAAGCGATTTTTGAAAGATATTGAGTGTAGTACTATTGATTAAATAATATATTAAGCTGATCCTACGTTTTCTAGCTGATTCTAAAGTATTTTCTAGTTGATGCATAGGATAGTTTGCCCCGATTACCATGCTCCTTATAAAGGAAAAAATTAGACAGTTGCAAGGAAAGTGCTTCATTGTAAGAATGCGTCCACAACTGCAAATTGAAGGTTTCTCAAGGATTCGTTGATTGCAAAATGCCTAAAGCGAATTGTTGTAAATGTTTCGATCTTGATTGGGTCTTATGGAGCAAAAGACAACATTAATGTTCATTCGATTCAGTAAATAGTTTTCAGGCGATTGATGTAAACGAGGGGGTATACTCTGAAATCGTTTTAAGTACATACATCCATATAAAATTAATATACCCATATCACAGGAATGGGGTATAAATATACAACATTACCAATATTCCTTTCGTAATTTATTTTACTTTTTTAATATACAATAGATCCCTGACCGTTTCATTTATGATATCCATAAATTAAGTATTAGGTTTTATTTCATTTAAGTTAAACTGTATTAAGATAATTAGATACGTCGTCGTAGCCCCCACAATCTACAAATAAAATATTAATTTTATATGTTTGTAATATTTAATCGATTTTTTCTCTTACCGTGTACAGTAGAGTACTGTCAATAGTAAAAAAGCCAGCAGCGGTAAGGGATAACTTTTGATGAAGCAATTGCAGGGAGAATTGAGTGACCTTTAATATATCCATTATAATCAAAAAATTGACTTTAAATGAACATACATACCGCAGAACCATACTTGTCATTATTTAAATTTGAATTTATTCGGTGCAATATCAATGCCATGTCAACGCTCTAAAAGCATATATTGGGAAACGAATTTGTATGGAAGATTTTCTGAAACGAGAGCATATACTTACGGTGTGCACTGTCCGTTCGCAAATGAATGCCAAAACCAAAACATTTAACAAGTGAGGAATAGACCAAATAGCGCTGCATGCGATCTGTAAAAAATCTATTACTGTCGAGGAGAAATTTTTGAAATTTATAAAAATCCAATAGCAGTTCGATGTAATCGAAATAAAGTCATTTCCCACATTTATCAACATAGATACACCAAAGCAATGATTTATTACAACAGATTGCGAATGCAGCCGATCATAAATGTTACGTATAACAACCAACTTAGTAAGTGGTGAATTTTCTATATTCGATTCTTGCTGACGTTTGGGCGAGAAAATATATCTGGAATGATTTTGCGCCGTTGTCGTTCTCATGGGAGTGAAAGATTCAGCCGTCAAGTTTACCTCGTCGAGGGCAGCGATAAGTTCGTTGAGGCGTTCTTTAATAATTAATATGCTGGTAAACATTTGGAAATACCTTATCCCACAGATTAGCATAGGTAGCAAATAAAACATCCAAAATAAGAAAAAATTATGCTTCGTTGTAATCAACTTAGATGCCAATATAAAGAACTCTGACAACATATAAATTAAAAACATGGCAACCCCGCGATTAACAGTTTTTCGACGAAATAAACTTAAAACAATTTAAAATAGAAAAAAATTTGAACAATAATGTGAATTAGTGCTGAAAGAATTTTTACTTACCGGTTATTTATCGTTATGCCCAAAGAACTTTCAAATATGCGGTCAATTTCTTTAACGTCGTCATAGAATTTCTTTTGATCATTTTTTCTTAGCAGCGACTCTAAGACGGAGGCAATATGTGCCATCCTTACGCCGACCATTTGAACAGAGTCTACAGTTTGGCCTATATCATTGTCGCTGGCTTTAACGTGAATATCATCCGTGAACAGACTGTATAGCATTAGTGCCGACGAACCTATTATAACAATCGTAGTATACAGTTCCAAAACTCGTGACTGTAAAAATGACCAGGTTTTTTTATCTAAAATCCATGGCGATAAGTTTGCAAGTTGGTATACTGTTTGCAAAACAGAAATCGACTCAACAATATCCATAACTTTTTACTTTTAGGGAGGGATTTTAAAGTATATGTTCTTTAAACGCACAAGAAAGTAGATAAACATATGGTTTACGTAAGTAGAAAATCAAATTTACATTAATATAAACTCTGAATGTTTTTCCTTCTTTGAATTGAATCACTTAAAAAGTTGTTTAGCGGTTATCATTTAGCAACCGCAAGTGGCGAAGAACGACTACGTTATGATGAAACAGTGTAATGAATAGAGAAAATTTGTTTACATATTTTCCTCATCTTTTAAGATACTTGCGTAAAACACAACTGCATTTATGGGTGTTACTTGTTACTTGCTGTTGTTACATAGTTACTTGCTGCGCTGCACCCATATGTCCAATGATATTTAAATCAATCATAAAAAGACCATCGTCATCACATCATTATCAATTACAATGTCCTTTAAAAATACGGAAGCAACTTACGTCAGCGAGTGTACACATGTATATGTACAAATTTGTATACCCCACTCCCGACTCCATTTGTAACAAGCATACATTAAGTTTGTGCGAACGTATGCATATTACAAATGGAGTGGAGAAGATCTCCACCATCAATTGTACTAATCGATATGCTATCATTTTCAGAACCGAGGCAATGTATTTGAAATGTTTGCCAATCTATTTTTGTATTCAACCGATAGACGAAATTTTACTATGCTCACAGGACGGAGGTTACTGAAAATGTTTTAAATCGAATCACTTTCACGATAACTTTTGGGTTAAAATCGCTAGAAAGAATAATATTTTGACATGCTAAATAAATGTAAAAAAATGGACTGAAGAAGGGGGTAATTTTCGAACTCTTTCTCTTGTATTAACGGCCTTACATAAAATAAACGATTGTGTGGCAAGAATGTCTAATTTTTAGTAGTCTATGATGAGAATTAGTACACAAAATAGGAATACGAATTTTTTTAAGCGCCTTCGGTCTAAAGTATTTAACAGTCAGCCTCGCCTGACTAACATAACTTTTTGGTTACATCAGAGATTATAGTGTTTCTCATCAAATTATCGTGTTTCTCATTGAATTATTGACTAAATTATAAACGTACCGTTTTTAATGGAATTAGCGTTGTGAAGTACTCCTTGAAAGAAATCTGTTGACAGTTTTCCAAATATTTGAAGAGGTACAATGAGGGGTAAAAATATATGTATTTCTTATAACGAGTTTTGGACTTCCAATAAAAGCTCATTTTTGTTATATACATTTTATAGGGTTATGTATATTCATTTATAGAATTCATAAGTTTTTACAAAAGAGATAAGTAAGTTTCAAATTATATATTTGCAAAATATAAATATTTTCCAAATGAATGCAAAAATAAGCCCAAGGTTACCATGCAGGAATTGGGGTAATATTCATTACGTCAAAATGTGTACAACATCCCGATGAAAGCTTAGTAGATGCTATAAAGTATACGGACAGGCATGTCTGTCTGTCTTTTTTGTAATGTCTATGATAAACATTTTTCAGATCGCAAAAACGAAGATGGCAAAAATATTTTGGGTTGGTGCCGAGAATGGCCCAAATTTTTCAAGGAAAACGTTATATAATATGGACTAAAAACCCTTTGTCTTCAAAAAGAAAGAACTAAAAAAATTATAGTGGGCAAAGGCACACCATTATATATAACTTGCCAACCTTCGTATAACGACTTTCCAAAATAAGGCGTTATATGGAAAGTCGTCGAAAAAATGGTGCAATCCGAACGATTTCCAATGACATTCGTCCTTGGCCAAAATATGTCAGTGTACCAAATTTTAAATGTCTCAAAAATTATGGCCTGTAGACTGGGCAGAGACAAGCCTGTATTGATTGAAAAAGTGATTCTGAACCGATTGATATAATAAAAAGTGGGTCCATCTCAAGTCGTTCTGGGTGTTGCGCACATGCGCACGAACTTAACATACCCTTGTACCGCAAGTAATGCAGAGAATAAATATATTCAGTTTTTCCGCATTAATAACAAAATGCAGTAGATATGAAGAAAATTTTCGCACATATTCTGTGGACGGATGCAGCACCAGAAGAATGAAAAAAATCGGCTAATCGGCCTGGCCAATGTTATAGATTATCAAAATTACATTCATTTTTCTAAACATTTGCACCATTCAAGAGGAAGCGTTGAAAACTTTTCAAAGTATATAATTCCTCGATCAGTATTAAACTAGATCTACGCATGTCCGCCTGTCCATGTCAACCTAGCGGTTGAAGAAATTTTAAAATATCGTCATCAAATTTGACGAAAAGCTTGGAATATCTTTCTTGCAGATTGGTATGGAAAGGGGACCAAATTGGTCAAACGACACATCTTTTACATTACAACATGCACTGAGATGCACAGCTGTTTTCGGCTTTTTACTCATTACTCATTACAAATTTTGAAATTTTTTAAGTTGTTTAGGATGAAGGTAACGGCCATCAAAAATTCGACCACAGCCGAATATTATATTCTGCTTGATTGTTCACGAATTGTTTCTATAATCAACGCATGGAACATAGTAAGGAAAGGGATTAGGGATCCTCAAACTATGGCTACAATGTTATAGGTTTTTTAAAGGGCAACCTTTTTAATAGATTTGTGTATAATTAACAAAACAGTCATAATTTGCCCCCTTTTTTTTAATGATTCACCAAAACTGAAGACATTTGCGAAGCAAAAAATACGTGTGTTTCGTTGAGGAAGAAATTTTTAGCGTTTTTAATGTTGTTTTTGTTTTGTCCTAATTTAACTTTACCAAACCAAATACATGAAATCCGGATATCCCTTGGCCATTTTTCTGGTAAAACCATTGTATTGTTGCTGTAAACCTTTAGGTATTTCTGGGCGAAAAAGAGGATCAAGTAATTTTCACCCGCCAACTTTGACGTCAATTTGCCAGCACTAAGAACGTTCCGCGGAGAACGAAACAAATGTTATTCCCACGCGACAAAGTTCAGCCTACAGCTAGCTAAGCCGTTTCATTAAAAACGTGGGTGGTGTGGCATTGACCCTACGAAAAACGACGCCTTTCCTAATGATCAATTTTTCAGCTTTGCATTAATTGTTCACAGCACACAGTGAAATCAAATGTCTTAGAGCGAGAATTTTCTTAAATTTAAAACTCTGAAAATTCTAAGAACGTGCAGAAGGACGGGGCTATATTTATTTTGTGAAAACGTTTGCAACACCCGCAAGGAAGCTTCATATGTCCCATAAAGTAAGTGTATTCTTGATCAGCGTTGATCTCTAAGCCGATTTATGCCTTCCCGTCTGGCTGTCTCTCTGTGCAACGTGTGTGGTAAACGTTCTCCTGGCAGAAATCAAGCTATTAGCTTCAAATTTGGCAAATGCGTTGAAAGTCGTTGCACGTTGCTTAATATTGGAAATGGAATAAATCGATAAAAGAACACGCTTACGGTACAGTATAAATAGAGGACATGTGGACTTCCTGGGTTTGCGCCCATTATGTATAACCCATAAACGACACACGATAAAAATTTCAACATATATCCTACAAAAACGACAAAAACCAATCATAGCTCATCTAATGTTATAGAATATGGAAATATAGTTTTTTCTTTAGTCTTTTTTCTTTAGTTCCTAATATGGATGTGGCAAGTATAAAAAATTTGCTCACAGGCGAATAGAATTTTCTTACTCGTTCTGTTTACACAACTTCTGGTAGAGAATACATTGACTTTTTTCACTGTTTTTCGCTACAGGTACTTGAATTTGTGTACCATGAATTTTTGTACGCCATTGACCAAACTAAAGATGAGCCTAAACATTGTCCTGACCAAGAGCTACGCTCAGGAATAACGGATACATCAAAGCATGATTTCGCCATTGGGCGTAATATTAATAACCAATGTTTCTATTTTCTTACATACCAGCGTAACATTAACAACAACGTTCTGCTTTTTAAGCCGTCCACAAATTATTAATAATGAACAAGAAAAAACTTATATTCAGTTTAAATCGATTTTATTAGACGGCTAAGGATAGAGCGAAGATCTATACACCTCGTATATCAATCCTGCTTCTTTCTATTTGTATCGTATGTATTTCAAATCGTTTTTATCAATACTTCGTAGATAATTACCTACGAAATCCTATACTTGCTCCGTTTTATGTGTAAATATTTTTTTGATCACTGTGAGTGAATTCCTGGCTTCAAAAGCTTTAGACTGTAAATTGTTAAAGTATAATTTAGGAAAAAGGACAAGCAAATCCATGTTTTGATGATTCCGATGGTACTCATAGACCAATCTTGCAAACGTAAAAAGAATTTAAAAAAAAATTTGGGATTAAGGTTAATTTCTGGCCAACGATTTATAATGGGTGCTTTAATAAACACATAGGTCAAAACCGATTTTACTATCGAAATTGGACAGGCATCTACAACCTCAAGATATAAAATAATCGGTCCCCACATTGTTTTACTTGCTAAAAAAAGCCATTGTGATTTATACTTTTTTAAGCCGTACGACCGGCGTATTGTTATACAAAACACAGAATTCAAATTGCTATCACTTTAAACCTTTAATTGACATCTGAAAATTTTTTCAATCCGAATCGGACGACATGTTTTCATAACGAATCATATGACCGTACGGCAAGAAGATGTTTTATAGCTCATCTTCATTAATTATCCAAACAGGCTATGTAAATATGTATATTTTTTTGGATTCCGTAAAACTAAAATAGTCTTCAAAGCTGAAACAAGTAAGACAATGCTGTCACCGAATCTTTTATACGCTTCAATTCTATACTAAAGTAAAAAAGAGTATAAACCCATGAAAAAACTACATTTTCGTATTCTACAATATTGGATGGGCATGACTGATTATTTTCACGTTGACAGAAAGTTGGAAAATGGAAAAATTTTGAAAATTGTAATCGTATGTCTATTGCTGTTTATAAGTAATGACTCTTTGACCGCTTAAGTTTATTTTCAACATCAATCTGCGTGCAAGAACTTCAGTGCATATTATTACTTCCATTATGGCATAAACACATAAGTCATCGACTTTATTGAATACTCTACCGCACTTTAGGTTTGACTCCACGGCATCCTCTGCCTATTTGCCCACTTTAAATGTAAAACTGTTACGTGCTTAGGTAACTGTTTTTAAAGAAACCTTTCTTTTTTGTTCTTGTTGTAGACTGAAAAGCTTCCGATAAGTTTCACGCATAGCTGTGGCAGTGTAGTGTTACGTACAACGTTTGTACTCTCCTACTATTTTTAGTTTTTTTGCGTACTTTCTTTCTCCGTGTAGGTTTTCTTTATGAAGGTTGGCAAGCAATCCATATTGGATTTGTAAGAAGTAAGAGAAATTTCCCCTACTATAAAGTGAAGAAGTAAAAATAAATGTAGAAGTTTTGTTATCATCACATTGATCGCATCTTGATCAGTGTAATTGGGCAAATAGACAAAGCCTAATGTCTGCCTGTTTGGGGTTCTCTTACATGTGTTGTTTTTGTCCCTTTTATCAATTAACATATAACACTAACTAAAATACATAGTTCGAATAATAAACATTAAAATGTCAATGCTTATATTTAACTTAAATTGCCGATGCTCATCGGGCGGAACGGACGGTTTTCTTTGGAAATATCCCTAATTCGACCCCTATAGCGCGTAGCCGCAGCGGATGATGACGGATTTCGTTTCGAACGATGGGGTGCTACCTAGTCGGCGAATCGATTCAGAAGTAATAGGATGTGCAATTTTCCTTTCCACTATGCCTCTATTCGAAATCGACTTGAAGTTACCAATCCGTTAGTTGATCGCCTTTGAATGTAATATTCTCGTTTCATTCTTCTTACTTCAGTTCTTTCTTATTTCAGCATCCTTATGATACTCACAACACAATAACAAACTGCATGCTATTAAAGAAAGTGAGTGCAAAGTAAAATATACTTATCTTACTATAAACAACTTATGACTACAAGCAGCACGAAAACAAGTCCTGCAACTTTGGTCCTACAGCTCTATCTATACTTTCATTTACATTTTCAATTACTTTTTAAATATCTGTAATTATACTTTATAGTTTTAGCTACGTCTTGAATTGTGCTTTACACTCTAGACTAGCTATTTTCCTTCTGTTGGTATGGCAGAGAACCTGTTGACCAAATTCTAAGGGATACAGGAAGTATAATCGATGCGATTCTAAAATGAATTTAGGTCTTTTCGTACCTTCCATTATTTGCGTTCCAATGGTATAGTAAGTGTGTGCGGATGTACACATACTTACAAATGAGCTTGAGATAAATCCATTTTCTATTATGTTTGTCAGTCCGTTCGTCTTTTCTCGTTCAATCTTGCCTCATCTGTATTGGTGTGTTCAGCATACAATGCGCAATTTTTGATATATTTTTATGAAATTTGGTACACCGACGTGTTTTAGACCCAGGATGAACGATTTCGATGGCGGGGTTCGAATGGTTCGAATCGGACCAGTTTTTCTTTCTTTCATAACGCCCTATTTTGATAACTCGTTATATGAATAATTGTTCTAAGCGAAGTGGTGTATTTAACAGCGGGCCATGGCATTTTTAAGAACAAAACTAACTTTTGAACACAAGCAGATAAGACAACTGCAAAGTGGATAAGAGCTGCGATTACAAGTTAGTGCTCGCAGGTTTTGATGGGCTTTGACCATAACTGGTCATAGCTCTACTGACTACGCATTGAAGACATTATTAAGCGTTGAGTGCGCAAAGCTATTTGATTAATGTTACGTGATTACTCTTAGAAAAAGAAAAGTTGAAATCGTCTATATTTCGCATGAGAAAAGCGTGCATTTTATATAAGCTTTTATGATTTGAAGTTGTTGAAATAGTACAGATGGGAAAGTGTAGATGCGGTACAATCTTTTCCTATATGCATAACTTGAAAGGATTATACATTTTCAAATCTTTAATTCTATGTGAAAGCGTTACAATATCTTTAATCTTTATTTCTTTAATTGTATATGAAAGTGGTGCAAGGGGCATATAAACATTATTCTCTACATTTTTTGTGGAACTCCCATTATAAAAATTATTTCCTATATATTCTTTGGAGTTCCCATTTAAACATTTACATGATTTGGTTAAAAACCTTCACGCGCTTTATGAAAAAAGTTGCAAATGCTCAATGCTTTGCTTTTTATTTTTCCATTCCAGATAATGAAATTGTGTGTTAAAAAGCCGAAAAGTCTTTTGAAATGAAACTACATTTAGTAAAGTTTATACGCTTTTATTACAATTACTGTTGGAATGGGGAAGTAGAAGAACGCATAATTTTGAAGACTATTAAATATCGCACACCACTTCATCTAACGCAATATATTTCATTTCACTTATTGTTATCATTGTAAATATAAAACCATACGTCAATGTACATACCTACAAACTAACAATTATCATATATAAGAGAGATTATAACATAAGCACTGCTCCATAACATCCCTAGAAATCATTTACTACCAACTTATTTATGTGATTAAGAATGTGGTTAATTTTCTTATAAACATATTACAATAACAAGCTGTAAGAACAATAAAACGTCGCTTCGCTAAGGAGGTAGAAATATATCATAACATAATATTAGAAATGGTCCAATATGATCGTGATAACTGTAATCCTTCCATTGAAAGCTTGGACAATTGACCTCAAACGACTGTCTAGAGAAAGATTAGCCGGTGAAACTTCAGGAAGTTGAGGAAGGTGAATTTTAAACAACGACGAATAAACGAGGAAATTTAGTTTGTGAGCTTAGCATTATTAACAAAGCGCGTCATACTGTTTACAATACGTTGAAGCCTATCCAAATTATTTGACGGGCAACCGGAAAAGACTTTCATACAATGGTTACCCTGCGACATGGGAACACAGTGAGAAATAGTATAGTAAATGCGAGTTTGCATTCAAGGGTTACCCTAAAAGATTGCATTTCCATAATATCAGTAAAATATTCGAACTGGGAAGTAAAGCCTCACTGTTCCTTGACTGAAAGCCACGTATAACATCCAAAAGATAAGGATTCGTTAAGGATACGTTAATTTTTATTTCGAACGTATATCAACCGTTTACATTACCGTTATAAAGCAGAAAAATACCATCCGCATAGACAAACAAATGTAATCATGTGATGGGGGTCGTTCACAAAGAGATTAAACAATAGGGGAATGGAATTTTATGGTGCATTGGACATAGTCTCAGCAAAAGAAGAACTGCAGTCATTAACTGAGATAAACTTTTTTCGGTTTGGGATGTATGTATGCTCACTCAAGCCTACAAGCACTGTTAGAGAAATTGAATGTATCATGTGGTCTTCATTAACAGATGAAGGAGACGTAAACTTTCGAGGTTTAATGTCCAAACAAACGCCAAACTGACACCATTATGAAAATATGAATCAATCTGTAAGGTAAGATCAAACTAGTAAATTTGATGGGTATTCCTTCAACATCTACTGAGATAGACGTAACTGTGTGAACAGCGGTATAGAAAATATTTGCACACCTTCGAATGAGACGGAGTTGTCTGTATCGCTGAAGTTGTTGAAAATTAGTGGGGAATCGCAAACATTTAACTGATTTAGGAACAAGAACTAATTAATGACATTTATATCCACCTCAGTTTGACCATTATTATCACCTCCCAGCGAATTTTTATTACGGAGCATTTTTCACATTTGCATAGGGTCGGCATCTACGTCCTTTAAATACTCCACACCAATGGAATCAAGGGATATCTAAGGGATTTTTCATGCAAAATGTCACTTGATTGAGCTCAGTTTAGAATTCCATTACCAGGTATTTACAATAGCAATAAGATTTAGGATATCGCGCGGCATCCTTAAAGAGTCTACGCAATTGAAGTACTTTATTGGGCTGAAGTCGACCCCTTGTAAATAGCTAATAGTTGCGTTAGTATTAATATTCTTAAAATTTTTACAATATGTGAGGTGTGAAAACTAGAGGCATTGACAAAAAGCGGTACGAGGATTAAAGAAAGATGTGAAATCCCATAAGCAACAGTTTCACTATATTGTTCTATTGTAGGATTCTCACTTATGAGAAAGTAATCAATGAGCAAAGTAAATTCGTGCTGAATCTTCAAATGTGTTGGTAAGCAACTACATTTGCAACAGGGACCATTCGTTAAACACATGGCTCTTACATCAAAAAATTTACCCGCTTAAAATCTCCTGTTATTCCAATATTGTAGTACGTAGCAAGTAAGTCTCCATGCGGCCTTTGAAATGATGACATATCTCATAGATCCCTTTTTTCATGACTCGTAAAAACAGCTTAAGATGAGGATTCGCAAAAGCATAAACAAACTCTCTGTCTCTGATCACAGATCGGTCATTTCCAGATAAACTACTCGTGGTAAAAAAAAAACAGGGATAGAAGTATTTTCTTTTAGCCAAGTTTCACTCACGGCGAAAATGTGGAATGTATTATCCTCCTAAACCCATCAAATTTCGCAAACTTGTTCAAAGGACTGACCCTCTGGCAGTTCAAGTATCAGATGTGCTATATTAAAATTATGATCATCATACGATCAATTTGTTGCTAGCAATTGTTTAGAAAAATTTGTTGCTACCAATTGGCCCAAAATTCACATATAGTAGCATAGGAATATAAGCAGACAATACAGCAAGAGGACTATTAAATGAATTCATAATGATAATGTGAGTAAATCAAACAAATAAATTAGTGCGAAAATTTAATCAAATCACCTAATATACCTATATAAACTTATGAATAGTACAATTGCTAACATATTGCAAAGTTCGTTTGAATATAACGCTACCAGTACTACAATACAAGTTACCTACCGTACCCAGTAAAAGGTGTAGAAGAATAGTTAAACCTTATTACACTTGCTCGCGAAGGTGTTATAATCATACGCAACATGAGCAACCGCATTGATTGTCAGATTCAATCTAGAGAGATCTTCGATGAAAATTTTGAATCTAGCAAATTTTACCGTTTTCCTTCATCTTTTTGCGAAAGAAGTTCATCTTCTGATCAACCAACGTTAGGTACTTATTGACATGTGCAGATTCGGGAAAGTAAATAATGTTTTCATAGGCAGCTCTCACAATGCCGCGGTTACGTTTTGCCACTCAATGTCATGCCTATTATATAAGCGGGTAAAAAAGTTGATGTCCGTTTTCGATATTCTCAGGCAAGCTTTAATTCTTCCAAATGCCAAACTATCTTTTTTCCATCCAAAGTCATACTTTTCGTAGAAGTTTTTTTATGGGACGCGGTCAAAAAAATAGACTTACTTAGTCCAGTTGTGGTAGTTAGGCCTTAAGTTCAATTACTATTATGGTTTAATTTTCACCATGAAATATTAAATGTTAGGCGTTTCTGCCTTAAATCGATTTAGAAAGTAATTGCGACCCCACCGAACTAAGGTAAAAGTCGTTCCGAATGTTACATGAACACGCACTAACTTGACATATATACCATGTACCACAAGTGGTGTAAGGTGCAAACGGGCTACTTGCCGGAAAAGTTACTTGTCTTTTCTTATTTGAAGAATAAAGACTGATGACTGCTGAATCAAGACGGCCGACGAAAAAGGAATGCGCTAAGATAAATCAAAGAGAAAGATCAAGCAAACCATCACCTTTGCTAAGTATTCGTGTGCCAACCAATTTCTTCAGGAAGATCGAGCTAACCCATCGTCGGCGAAAGTTTCCAAATGAGGCAATGATTTTGGTAATTAAAACATTTAAAGCAGGCAAAAAAAAAATCATAAAGTAGTTCTTATGCGCTTTGTTTCCAATAGAATTTGCTCAAAATCGTTCATTCATGGACAACGTTTGGCAATGCTGACGATGAATAAATTTTGTTCAATTGTCATAAATTCATTAAATCGTTTATCGTTTAATCGTGCTATTATAATGCCACGTCCTTAAAAAAAGGGTTCGTGGTTATGAATGCGATTGTTATTTTTATTTGCAATCCATATAGGGCTCTGTGTAATACTCTTGGATTATTTCAAACCTTTTATTATGATTACGATGGAAAAGTTAAATTAAAGAAAATCAAATTAAAACAAAAAGTAAACAAATTATGTCCGAAAGTAACGGAATCTTCACTGTTACCCTAAAAAAGACGAAAAAAAAAAAAAGAACTAAATTTTCATGCTCTATGATATGGTATGAGCGCGGCTGATTTTTTCTATTTTCAAAATAAAAGCTTTTGCCGCATAGGCATTTAGTGTTTGTATGTGTGCCGTTTGAAAAATTTAGGTCATTTCAGGTAGTAGAAAGCTTCATTTTTGCGGCCAGGAGAATGTTTACAATGGACACAGACGTACAGAGGGCTAGACAGACAAATGGACAGACGGACATACCTAAATCGTTTCAGAATTTAATGCTGATCAAGAATATATATACTTTGTGGCGTCTCTGATGCTTCCTTCTGGGCGTTGCAAGCATTTCAACAAAATGAAATGAACGATATGTTTGGATAATGGGCAAGAAAATAACAACAAAGTAGTTGATATGCAGATTGTGCAATTGATTAAGAAAACTGGTTTGACGCCAACGCCTTCTGCTGGGATATAAAGAATGAAGAAACCCAGAAATAATTCAATTGACATTGAAAACTAAACCAGTTAATAGAAACAAACATCAATCAGTAGAAAAGTTAGTGGAACCAAACATCAATCAATAAACTTAAAACCATCTATACATGCAAAGTCAACAATTCGACGGTTAATTGTGAGCGTATCGATTGGCAACGTGTTAGATCAAACATTCAGCTGGTCCTGAGGGATATCTTGGTAAAAGTCTTTTTAGAAATGTCTCCACGGGATCAAAAACTATAGATGCAAACAAGACACAACTTTCGTTTCTATTACGGGCGCGCGTAAGGACATATCAAAGGAATTTTATAACCCTGTTTTCTTAATCAATTAAAGAATGTATGTGGCAAAATTCAACTTCTCATTCTTATCCTCGCGGGCGTAGCGATTCAATAAAAATTGGCGCACTTTGGTAGAACTAGGTAGATATCATTGGTACCACGGGGATTAGACCATGTAGAAGAAAACCAATTATAGCTATTCAGAATTTTTTCAAATAAAAAAGTCATTTTTAAATTATCGACACATTACATGTTTTATGAACGTTTTCTTAAGCTTGAGACTTAAAATAAGTCAAATCGACGTACTAGTTAGTTGGTTGCAATGTTAAAGTGAAAGGGACAAACTGTTGACACAACACTTTCTAGAGGAAGAATTTCTTCTTAAGGAAGTTATCATTAAAACTACCAATATGTTTCATGAAAAGTTGTTACGTAGGAGGATAAGCGACAATCTCTTTCTGAGAGAATGTTAACTGTTTTGGTATGCTTTCAAAGTTTATAGTTTACATTCGATACGGAGATTATATTATACTTATGCTTGATAAGCTTTTGTCACGCATTGATTTAGTTAGTAATATCACAATTATAAATTTCTTTTCATTTTCGTCACATTAATTTTTGAACCGTTAGTACTCGCTTAGCGGAAGCGTCCATGATTACAAAAGCTGAACTGTTCGTCGTTTTACGAGCGAATGTAATGTAATGTAGTGACAACATACACTAACTAAATAGGCTAAAATAGTAAGCGAAGCTCAAAGTTAACTAGCAGAGATTGACGAACACTAAAAAGCATTGTGGCCAGACAATGTAAAAGAAAAGTGACGGTCAAGTTCAACACTCACTTGACTAATATTATTTTAACAAAACTAGTACGAAGGGAGTTTCGCAAACGTACGTAACACCCGGGCACTTGATGATTGGGTGGTAGAGGATGGCTCGATAAATCATCGCTCACATAATTTCCTACAAACGGCCGGTTTTATATATGGAGAATCCCAAAACAAGCGCACGATCCAGACTGTCTGCTTATTACAGTCAAGGAGAGCACAGTATGATTTAAGCGGCTATGTAGTGACGTTCAGCAGAACTTCTCGTTCACGTCCCTGGTTGGATTATTGCCCGAAATCCTCAATGATGAGCTTCTTACTAAGGTTAGCTTTTTGCTGGTAATTACGCCTACATTCCACTGCGAATGCGCCCATACGTACATGATCAGCAGTATCGAAGGGAGAAGGAGCGGATGACCATCTTCAACATCATTGAAGCAATTGGCGCCTGCTTTGGTTCAAGAGTGGGATAACATGTCCTTATAAACTATTCAGACATCCTCCGTATCTATTCTGCGTATAAGTGTAACTGTCCCAAAGGCAAATGTCGGCATTACACCTTACCAAAAAATAAGTATTTCGTATATATGAGGCTTTCATATTATTTTGTCCATCCCCTATAACATCAAGCGCTTAAATTTATCAAGCGTACATCAGCCAGCCTCTAGTGCGTATATTTTACAAAAATTACAGCCAAAGAAACATATAAGACGCTGAATATAATTTAACAAAAAATTAATTTATTTGTTATGACGAAAATTGTTCTTGCTGCAGATGGGGTCTTCATTTTTTTAAAAATATTTCAAACATTCAATCATCTTTCAAGCGCCTATTTAAGCTGCGGAGATTCTTTCAATAGTTTTCCGTTTGGATTTAACGACGTCCTACGTGCATGCACACAATGGCGCTTTATACCTCTTCTTAGCTGAATATAAAACGAATTTATTACAAAAATTTTTAAAGAATTATGAAAATTGCTTTCAAGGAAAAGGAAGGTATACATTTTATAATACTTTTAAAAAAATTCTATACCCACTGACGATGGGTATATACTCATTTTGTCATAATGCATGGGACATCGAAAAGAGAGCTTCAGAGACTCTATAAAGAATGTATATTCTTGATCAGCATGAAATTCCGAATCGATTAAGCCATGTCTATCCGTCTGTGCACATGTGAGGCGTGTGTTCTTGACAGCCTCCTGATCGCAAAAATGCAGACCACGTCTTCAAATTTTTCAGACACATTGGAAGTCTTTGCACGCAGTTTGAGCGTTGATTGCTCACAAATTACAAAAGATAGGGAGCTGAAATTTTCTACATTCACTTTACAGCAAGCTCTCCTATTTATCTGCAAAATTGAAAAAAAAAAAATACGCCATGCCCACACAAAGTTATAAGTGATAAAACTTTCTATTCTCCTTCTCACTTCTGTGATGTTCTATGCTTATTAACCATAAAGCAAACAAGACAGAATGTTTGAAATTATTTTATACATTACTCAAATTAAGATATTGTTACGAACTTCCCTTTTCTCAATACGGTCCGTATCACTAGACCGTGGATATTATTTTCAAGAGAAATGCACTTCAGAATTCTTTGAACTTCAAGTTTTTTTATTTACGATCTATTCTTTAAGGCTAGGATTACTTACATTTTACTTTGGTAATATTCTCCACTTCTCTACTTTACTATTCTTTTTCGACTCAAATGTTCTTGTCCGACTCAAATGTTCTCGTTCGACTAAACTGCATTCCGCAAATAGTCTACTTATATATATTTTTATAAGCATGTTATTATTACTTAATTTCATGGTTACATTTTTAATCCATTAACCTACTTCTCTGGCTCAGCCGGCAGCTGTATGACGCGCCGCGTATGTGTACCTGGGTTTTCCCCGGTCTGTTTTTCTGCTAATCATTTTCGCCGGCCGGCAGCTGCATAACGCGCCGTGAATATGCACGAGGGAATTTATTACTTGGGAAGTATCAATTAGTTAGCATTAACTGGATTTGGCATTTTCATAACAATAGATTATCTGCCTAAAAATACGTCGATTTTGAAATTTATATGATGGATACCACGACGCTAAATTTTTTCCTAACCAGTCTAGTCAATATGGCTGGAGAGTAGAATGCGACGAGCTAAGTGTGTTACTTTTAAATTAATTGTGTTAATTTTAAATTAATTATAGTTGTAGAAAATTTGTTAATATTTTTCAATTAACACTTTTAAGAAGAGTCGTTGACTTTTACGCTTCGCTATTTATTGAATACGAACTTATTATTTTAGTATTAATTTACAATAAAGCTTTAAACTAGAGCTTAAGGATCCGTTACTTCTTGTGTATAACATTTTCTCTCTCTTATTGAGATAGAACAAGAACAAGTTTAAAAGAGAGTGTGGAATAAGTAGAAGGTATGAAAACTTTCAAAAACAGTGGGTGTCACAATGTGGTGGCTTAATATTTCTTAATAAAGAAAGATAAATTTGATCCCATTCTCTTTTTCATGGCCTTCAATATGTTCTAATGGGTATGCAAGATTCGGCCCCAGCCGAATATAACTTTCTTACTACTTCTTTTTCAAACACTTAGCTAATATAGACATTTTTTTGGTGAATCGCGTCCGTTTTCCAGATTGATTTAAGAAATTAAACTATGCATCTAAGGAACGTTTTCCGTCTCAATAATAAAATTTTCCTGATCCTCATCAATAGACCATGAATATAATTTTACGTCGATGAAGAATACATATGCAATATCCCATATTCTATCCGCCTTAAGGGCGTCATAAACCGAATAGTCCGAATTGTCACATACCTACGTACCTCTACAGTAATTCTCTACAAATTCTCAGAAAAGTGTGGAAAGTCGCAACACAAACAAACTTACATTTTATATTTCTATGGGGATAAAGTAAAAGAGGAAAATTTATGTGTAGTATGTGTTGTACTTTATGAGTAACAAGCAAAATACATTGAAATAAAGGTGTCCACAATTTTTGTTACATAGACAGTTGAAGCAGTTTTAAAAAGAGATTCGTTTATTTATTTGATTTGGCGGCAAGATAATTTCACAATTACTTAAAAAACAAGATAAAGCATTAACATAAACACCCTGATGTGTTCATCTTTTGTTAATTTTATAAATGAATGAAAAGAAAGAATTAATTTTTTTACTAAATAATTTTATATAAATCACAGATTTTAAATTGAAAACATATGCTCCAGCATTGTCAATTCTCTTTGGCTGCTTGTTTTATTTTGTGGTCAATGGCTTTACGGGTTTTGTCGACAACACTTCAACGTTCTACTACAAATGCAAATTTGAGCCTTTTGGGTTGGTTTTGCTTGTTTGTTTCTGTTTGAAGTGAATGTTTACCAAAACACAAAAAGGAGGAAAAACGAACCACTTTTAAAGTTTCTCAAACAATGGCACAAACAGCCAAAGAGGATAAAACACAAAAATTTAAAAATAAAATATATTAAATATATAAACAGATCAGTACTAACGTTTGCTATAATTTTAATATTCTTTATAAAATTTGTTAGTAAACCTTTACAAAAACTTAAGTTCGAGTAGTTACCAAGCAAAGTGTATAACTAATACGTCCCTTGTAGTAACCATACTCCAGACACCTGAGCAAATGTTATTCCCAGGTTATGTGTACTTGTAAGCAATTGTTATTATAATTTCGTATAATAGAAAATATGCAAAGGCACACAAAGGATGCAAATTACATATTAAACAAACTACTTTTGATTGGTTTGATTGTAACTAAAATCAGTTCTTGCTAGGACACATAAACACAGTTATTTCATAATTGCAAATAACAACTATACAAGCGAAGTGAAAACATTATAACCGTTAATTATAGCAATCAAAAACACTATATTATTATTGTTATAATTTTAGACTAATGAAATAAATTCTTAAGCTAAAAGAAAAAGACATTGAACACGAGCAACATAGGCATCGGCTGTAATTTATAAAAGCACATTAGATATTGAGCCTAATAGTTTTAGTAACGTAACATATTGTATTAATATTCTGTTAAGGCAATCACAAAGAATGTGCTTTATAGTGAGAATTTGCCCGCAATTGCAGATTGGGGAGGAAGACTTCTTGGCCAGGGCGTATTCTTGAAAATGTTTGGATCTTGAGTTTCCCAACATTTGTTGGATATAAAGATTAAATTAATTGGGGGTTAATAGAAGAGTAGTGCTAATGATGGTATTGTAGATTTCGTTCGGTAATTTTCCCGTTAACGTTTCTTTCAGTATATCTTCGAAGATGCAACTATTCCATGACATCATCCATAATTAGAGGTGCAGAAGCAGCATACTTTGCCGCTCGATCAACCTGTTCATTTCCCAATAAACCGATATGGCTAGGAACCCATAACATTTTAATTTTTCCTTAATTTGTTGATGGTGCTCCATCTCGAAGCTGAAGGATTCCGAATAGCTTATAATACAGACAAACTGTCAGTAACAATGACGGTTTGAAGTTTGTTTTTAAGGGCAAGTTCTGGCTTCGGCTGTGAAAGTTGAAGTACTTTCGTGAAACATGTGATTGAGAAGAACCTGTCCTGAAGCATCTACCACGGCACAAGCAGGAGGCAGACCAGAAGATTTTGAGCCGTCTGTGTATAAAAGATTCCAACCGGTACTCTCCAGTACTCAGGTTTTTTCAGCTATTAGATTTCTGAAGACGTAATTTGGAGTATCTTCATTCTTGTGCATAGACAGCGAGATGTCAAAGGAGCAGTCTTTCAAAATCCATGGAGGCTTAACACCAAAATAGCGAAAAATTTTTAAGGGAATGTCCAATTTCTTTGCGACGTACAAACAATAGTCAATTGCAGATGGTGACTTTGGAATTTTCTTCGCAGTAAAAATCTTTCTCACGTCATCACCGACAATAGATTTGTTTGAATTAAGAAGCTTGGGGACTATTTTAGCTTTTAATTCACAAAGTCCATTTTCTAAAGTTGGGAGAGCAATTATAATATTTTTTATGGACGTCGTCCGAAAAGCATAAGAACTTGCTCTGAAGACTTGGTGATAAACCGGTTTAAAAATGATGACATTAGATTTGCAGCTATTGCCATAAATTATGAAAGCATAGTCAATCTTGCTTAAAACAAGCATTTTGGTAAGATAGGCAATAGTGTTAATGTGCGCATGGCTTTTCCAAGCAACGTATTGTATGAGCTTCACCCTTATTAAATTGGAATTTTTTAACCGAAGATAGTGTGTTTTCCAACGATATTTGTTGGAAAACGTGTGCACGAGAATATGAAGCGTCTGCACATTTTGTAAGTCTCTAATATGCATCGGTCAATTTCCTGCATCACATATCTGCTTTCGACAAATGTGCATTTTTTTGATTTTTGTATAGAAATCTTAGCACCTAACGAGTTTGCCCATATGGAAATCTCCGGTCCGATAGATTCGAGGATGTTGACTGCCGCCGTGCTACCTTTTTCTTTTGTTAAAATTTTGTATACATCGTCCGCGTAAAGATAATGTTCGTTTCTCGGTACACAGCAAAGAATTTTATTAATTTCATTGAAAGCGATCTGAAAAAGCGTGACATAAAAGGAGATCCTTGTGGAATGCCATTCATTAGCTACTTTGCTCTAACTTTAAACCGCTGATGTGACATGAATGATTTGATGTAATTGAAGAATTTGGGTCCATCATTCCATGAATTCGTGAGCCCTAAAATAACATCAACACCAACTCTGTCAAATGCTTTTTCGAAATCAATTGAGAGAATTGTTACATGATTCCGTTCAGAAATTGATTTGGTTGTAAAATACTCAATATGTAAAAGAGCAGGTGGTTTATTTTGACATGTCAGCGTCTCCGTCGAAAATGTCGCTAAAGAAATTTTGCGTAAATAATTTATTCTTACCAGCAAAATAATTTGTGTAATTTAGGTGGTTGCTTACATTTGAAGTCCAACGAGTGGACACACGTGAATAATTTGAAATTGAAGGTTGATTAAGAGATGAAAGATTGGATTCATTACAACTTGTAATTTGTTGGCTTGCGTTGAGAGCTGGTGATTCTGGACAATTTAGTTTATTAGGCTTCAGGATACGCGTTGTTGTCTTAATTTTTTCAATATCTGCTCTTGCTTTAATTTTTTCAATATTATTTTTGGCGTGTGACGGATTTGGTTTCTCAATATGGTTTTTGGCTGCTGGTAGAACACGTTTGTCATTGGAAGGAGTCGGAATTAAAGGAGGAAGACCACAGTTAGCACAAGATGGAGTACTGTTGCACCTTTTTGCCGTATGACCCAGGCGTTGGCAATTTGTGCATATCATGGGATTTGGAATGTAGAGCTCCAGTTTACACTTATACCTAGCCACATCAACTGTTTGCGGTAGCAGATAGCGATCAAAGGTCGCAATTATCCTTCCTGTAAGGGAGCGAGTATTTCCTTCGTCACTTAATTTAGTAAATTTATAAACTTCAGTCACGCCTTGAATGCTCATTTCGCGAACTATTTCGTCTTTCGGTATATATTTTAAGCACAGGGCAAAAATTGGGCATAAATTTGCTAGTGATTTTGACTTTAAAAGCCTTTCCGCCGCGCGAGGGTTCCCAGCAAGGACTTTTTAATATTAACTGGTATAAGATTTACTTGTAAGAGTCTATTGAATTCGACTGGTAATTTGTTTTAGTTGAATTTCATGTGTTCGTAAGTAAAATAAAATAAATAAAATAAAATATTAAAAAATGGAAATCAATTTTCAAATTCTATTCTGCTTTGCTTGCAGGACAGTATACATCCTTTTTCGAACATTGCAAAGCTGCCACAATAAAAATCTAGCGTAACTGCGGTTTTAAAACGAAACTCTAACTACTTCTACTCATTCATTTATTTTACTAAAACCGAAATTTCACTGATATCATAGAATCTTTGAAAAACAGAATATCACTCGGTCTCCTGGTATGGTTAACAACCTATTTTTAAAGCAGTTACCTGAAAAATATTTCAAGTTTTGTTCTTTTCTGCAAACGTGGAAATTTTTAAAGTAATTCCTATTCTTATGCCAAACAAATCTGTAAACGCTCGTTCTTCATGCCTGCTTTCGTCAGTTAATAAAGTATTGAAAAAAACCTTCAAAGAGAAGCTTAGTTTCTTCAGTAATGAAAGTAGCATCGTTTCTTTGCAACCGTTTGGATTAAGAAAGATGAAGCTACGTTTAATCGCTTTTCAAAATTCGCCATTTCTTTATATCAATTTTTAATTCTGGAAGATCTATTTGGATGGTTTTGCTGGACATCAAGGCGGCGTTTGGCTTTGTAGACTCCTTTTTAAAATGTTTTACCAAAATCTAAAGGAATTATTAAAGTGGAACAAAGCTTTCTGAAGGATAGAAATTTTAACGTCTATTTAGACTCGTTTAGCTTCCACTTGGCCAAATATACTTCAGTTTGTGCTCAAGGATCATGTTTTATATAATATTATATAAATCTCTGCTGATGTCACCGCAATCCATAACTGCAAGCAACACTTATTCAAATAGATGCGCTTTTCAAAAATTGGGACATTTTGCTTAATAAACTAAAAGCTCAAGCAAGCTTTTTGACTCGTGAACATAAATCTTATTTCACTTCGCAACATACCTTGAGATTCGATGGATTAGTGAAATCAATTATTAACTTATATCAAATGTTATTGCAATACCGAACTCCAAGGTCAACTCCACTTACCGCATAATTTACATTATTCATAAAGTTGGCAATTCTCTATCCATTGATTAACACAAGTTCAAGTTAAGACATAAAGAGCAAAAAAAGGGGCCTATCAAAATTATTAAAAACTGTTAAAAATGGTCTATAAGCTGCTCTTGTTATTTTTTTTATACTCAGTCTACACTCAATTTCTAACATTGAAGATGGTTATGAAAAAGTTTTGAGGCTAACTTTAGTTCGAAATGTCAAAACCCGCTCGTTTTGCTCCTGCTTGGTTTTTCTTGTACTGGTTTTCTTTCTTTGGTTTACAAGCGCTTTGTACCCTTCATCACTGAATGAGGGACACATTCATCTTGTCAAAACGTTTACAACGCCCAGAAAGAGTATCAAAAAGTATATATATTCTTGATCAGCACCAAATTTTGAATCGGTCTAAGCATGCCCGTTTGTCCGTTTGTCTAGGTGTTCGTTTGTGTAATGTCTGTTGTAAACATTCTTCTGGTCGCAAAAATGAAGCTATCAACTAAAAATTTGGCAAAAACATTGGAGATTCTTGCACGTAAATTGCTACAGAACGTGGGTCAAATCGATCGAAAAACACGTCTTCATATGTTAACTAAACTGAGAAGACCTCTATTTCTCAAAATGAATAGAAAATTAGTTTTTTCCTCATTACTCATAAACTATATCAGATAAATGTACAAAAACATGAACGCATATTCTATGGGCGATGTTGTAGTGGAAAAATGGAAAAAATTGAACACGCCTAGCGAGTTTAATTTTTTTCCCATATCTTTATAACGCGCAGAAGCAAGCTTCAAACTCCTCACAAAGTATATAAACTCTCAATGCATCTAAATACGCCCGCCTATTTGTCTATCTATTTGTCCGTCTGCAAAACTGTGTGGTATATGTAGTAAACATTCCCTCATTAGCGAAAATGAAAATATCGCCTACGAATTTGCAAAAAAATTTGAAAATAACCTAAACTTTTCAAAGGACACGCCTACAATCTCCGCATGCCCCTACGGCAAAAACTTTTATTTTGAAAATAGAAGAAAGCAGCTGCGCCCATTCCATATAATAGAGCATGAAAATTTTGTTCTTTTACTTCTTCTGTCTTTTTCAGTATAGTGATGGGTGTAAAAGATTCGGCACCGACCGAATTGAACTTTCTTACTTGTTTTTAATTTATTTTTTTATCTATTTACACTTGAAACTCAGCTAAAATAAATGAACAGCCGAATTCTATTGGCTCTTAGAAGTAAATTTTATACTAATTATTGTTAAAAACCAATGTAAAGTATATAAGGAGAACTAAAGAAAAGGAAAATAATACTTAAATAATAATTCATATATAAACAAATAAGGAAAAGAAAGCATGTACGCAATTAGCACAGCGGCATGTCCACGCCAGTACAGAACCAATACAGAATCCCTAAGCCATTGCAAACATGCAAAAGCTCGGCAACTTATAACATTGAACAACACAAGTTAATTTTCGAATCATGGTGAGATATGAAGATTGCAAGTTAGTTTAAATACGACGTAGGCAAATCCCGCGTATCAAGCATAGTTACTTTGATAACCTTTAAAGAGTCCGCTATTGAACTTAAGTGATAGATACAGATATAGAAACCTAGTGCGGAGCTAGCTTTACTTAACTAGAGCTGAATGTGCAAATTAAAATCTTTGGTCGAATTAAAAAGTATGAAAATGTTGTTCTTTTCGTTTTTTTAGGATCACAGTGATGGAAGTGAAAGGATCGTCACAATCGAATATAATTTTTTAATTTTTTTTTTTAATACCTTTATAAACCACAGTAATTAGCTTCAAAAACTCGACGGACTAGTAGATGATTGTATTTATTTTTTTTGATCAGCGACATGTATTGGTGGAAATAACAAAGTAATGCGAAGTATCAATATCCACAATGGGTAAATTCGATGACTTTTAACTTTCTCTGCATAACGTAATATTATTGAGTTATTTAATGTAGACGGACACTCTTCATGGAACATTCAAAATTGAATTTTCGACGCCTATTACTATTGTTGTTTAATTGGAAAAGGTACACTGCCGCAACCTATAAAACACTTTTAGCAGCTTATGGTGATGCTGCTTCACCATATGGCAATTGTCGTTCGTGCTTTCAACGGTTTAAAAGTGCTGATATTGATGCCATTGACAAAGAACGAGTTGAAGGACAAAAAAATCTCGAAGACAATAGATTCGAAGAATTAGACGAAAAACTAGTTCAAACTGTCACAGAACTTTCGAGCAACTTAGCCGTTGATCAATAAACTGTTTCTTGTAGTTTACATGCGATGGGAAAGAGCCAAAAGAAGGTAAATGGCTACCACACGAATTGTTCGAAAATGCCATTTCGAACATCGCGGTTTCATTGCTTGCCAGGTGAAAAAAGCGGAGTTTTCTGTAACGTAATGTGACTGCGGTGAAAAGAGGGTCTGTTACGACAATTCCAAAATCCAATTGAACAACTCAATCAATGCTTTGTTGCAAAAGAGGCCAGCAATGACGGGTAACAAACGCAAACTCATCCTCCTGCATGACAACGCTCGGCCATACGTTGCAAGAGTTGTCGAGGATACACTGTTGCAACTCGAATGGGAAGTTCTGCCGCACTCAGCGTACTCACGAGTCTTCTGACTAACACTTGTTCTGACCGATGCATCATGGCTTGGCTGACATGTGGTTTCGAAATGTTGAAGAAGTGCGAAAATGGGTCGACGATTGTGTTGTTGTCAAACCAATATTGCACTTTCGACTCGGTATCGCTATATTACTAGAAAGATGGGCGTAGTTGTTGAAAATGATAGGAAATATTTTGATTAACGTACATTGGACCAATTTTCCCCAATAAATGCCGTTTTCAAGTGGAAAAGTAATCAAAATACGTGCAAGCACCTAAATAAAAATATAAAGATTATTCAAGTTATAAAAATATTATATAGATAGATGGATTTCTTTCCATCTGTCTCTTATATTGCACGCGTCATTTTGCTTATCGCAAAAGCTGCCAATACAAACGTAAACATAACATTCTTAATCGATTGACTGTCATTTTGCCAGATTTGCTGTCGTCTCAAACGAATGTAATGAAGTTAAGCAAGTATGAAAATTTCTATACTCTGCATTATTGGGTTGCCGTGGCTAACTTTTCGTATTTTTATGCAATGAAGGTGGGAGTTGGTATCGTGTATTGTGCTATAGTGTATGAGCAACGAGCAAAAAATACGGAAAGGAATTCTTACTTCCTCATGTTTCATAGTTGACGTCGTTTGTATATTCGAAGGCGTCCTATTCTGACAACAGATATTAGACAATTGGAAAAGCGAATAGATACAAATGTTTAGACGCATTTCAAATTCGACCCTTGTCAAGAGTTTTGTAAGGTTTTTGAAGGTTGTTTTGGCCATTAACAAGGTTTTGACAAAAACATGAAACCTTGATATAGTATGGCATGAGCAGGCGTAGGCGATTTTTTCAATTTTTATGCAGGTACTATGACGATGTCTATAGTACATACGTTTAAACTTTAATGTGATTATCTGCTGTGGTATGGGAGTAAGAAGTAAAAAGCCATTTTTCTTTTCTTTTTCTTTTTTGGAAAACAGATGTGTTTAGTTTGCATGGTACTCTAGACGTGTCCATCGAAGAATTCAACCATTTTCAACGTCAGTCTGAGTGTAAGTTCAACGGTTTTGTCAAATTTGAGGCCGACTTTCGTAGCCAAGATAATGCTTTCAAGAGACATTACACAGACGAACCATATATCCATTATAGCGTCTCTGAAGCTTTCTTCTGTATCGCAAATATTTTGGTAAAATTAATGGACCCTTCAATCTTCGGTGATGAGCACAAAAATGCATGTAAGCAAATGCATTGCAATAAAGTATAAAAATGATAACTAAACCCCTGAAAAAGACACATCAAACGAAACGATTTCTTGATAAGACGGTTAGTTTTTATTTTTTGGACGACTTGAAAACATTGGCAAAGCCTTTATAATTTAATTTTAAGTTGAAAAAAGAAAACGCACTAATATCAAGAAGGGTAAATGAAGATGCAGCTCTATTCTAAAGCCATCTTATCTTACCGCTTTCTTTGATTCTGTCAATATGTACATTAGCGGCCGTTGTTTAGATAAATTTAACCGTTCAATGTGATTTAAATGTGTACATGGGATGGGCAACGTAATATAAACGCCTAACATATGCAACATTTATTTAGTAATAAGATGCTCTTAGAACGCTACATTAGTACGCGGAATAGATTCGCAAAGTGAATGAATAGTTTTCAACGGAATGTTACCGCATTCTTGTATCAAAACATGCTTCAATTGCCTCTGTTCTTCACTTGCTGCTCTAAAACCCCCGTTAACGGCCCAACCATGTTAAGGCCTGGCGACTAATGTATGCAGGGAAGATGCTTGATTGTCTTCTGATGCTTCTTAAACCAAGACTAGGACTTTTTAGATATGTGAGTATGACAGTGATTACCAGCAAAAAGCTAAGTAAGAACTTCATCTTTGAGAATGGCGCCAAATTCATGCGCAGTAATCTCGTCAGTGATGTGAATGAGAGGAGTAGATGAATACCATAATATAGCCGAATAAATCATAGTGTGCTCTCCTTCACGCTTGACTGTAGTAAACAGATAGTCCGGATCGTAGGCTTGTTTTAGTGTTCTTTATACATAAACTTTGCCGTTTATAGGAAAAACTGTGAGCGATGACTTATCGAAGCATGCCGCATTCTATCAGTCATCACGTCTTTCGCACTTTAGCGTTGACTTCGATTATAAAGACATTCCATAAACGCTAACTTTGTGGGGCTCCCTTCGTGTGCCTACGTTAAAACAGTATACTCATGTGAGCGTTGCGAACGACTGTCACCTTTGCCGCGGTAGTTTTACGTTGTCTTGTCACAATCCTTTTTAATATTCGTCGTTAACTTTATGTTCCACGCAGTATTCCTCTTCGCAGATACATTCTGTGTTGTTGTCGTGGATACTTTCACGTGTCAAACGTTAAACAGTTCTGCTGCTCCCGCCGCGGACGCTCCCGCTGACCGAGCATCAACGATTTGCTATCTTTCGAAGTCTGAGAGATTATAGGTTTCACCAACCGTTTGTTTTAACAACTGCAGTATAACGCGTACAATACATTGAAATGTACCCTGCAAGACATGGCACATAAGTTGCATAATCCGGACGCATCGTTTTATTTACACGGAGTCTGTGTCGCCAACATGCAACAAGATGGTATTATATCAGATAGTTTGCTCCACAAAATGAACCATAGTAACCCAAGCACTGAAAATTACTGTCTGTTGATGTTCACATACACATGTGAAATTGTTCACAATTCTTCAAGAAGAGTGAAATCATTCAGCTCCTCATTCACTTTTAACTACTGATATTATTTTAATAATGTTGTTAGATATATAAATTTACAAAAAAAATTCGAACGCAAAACATTTTTCCCAGGGACATTGGCAATAATTGAGAACTTGTCCCTTACTTACCTGTTTTTATTGTAATTTTATACTTTTCTTGTGGTTCATATAAAAAATAAAAAACCAAAATGTATACAATATATACAAACGAAATGATATTTATAAAGTTGGTTTTAACTTGCGAGAAAAATAAAACCAATGCGCCGACACATTGTGTCCTTTTCTAAGTTATACTTCCTTTGCTAGTTTCACTTTCTTTTGGACTTTTTTTTTTGTATCCATGGAATATGTTGAGTTTGTTTATTAATAAATAATGTGAAACCCAAATATTTTTTATTCTCATCAATTTATATTTAAATTGGCTTATGATCGGAGATTTTCCGCTCCCTCCAAGCTACGGCCCTCGAATTTTAGTGTCCGTCAGCTTAAAACTTTCTGTTGGTCCTTAATTTTTATTTAATATAATCTCTCGTAAGTTTTCTTCGAAAGCCAATAACATCAAGCCGCAAATTCGTAGACGATTACTAAAAAGCCATATATGGTTAAGGAAAAATATTGAAAGTTTTGATTTGATGGTTTGATTTTCAGTTCATACAAGCACCTAAACTGTGCTTCATAAAAATGCCGTGCTTATAGCAAATTATTTATACTCGATTTTATATCAATCGATTATATACCGAATTATATATTACCCGAGCGACATATCGAATGAACGGATTTTCGGTGTACTTTTTACTCATATTCCTTATACACGGTATATTGAAATATTTTAAATTATTCATTCCAATACCAAGATATTCTTTGTTTTTTAATAAGAAGATGCTGCGCATAGAAGAAAAATGGGAAATGAAATGCCGATATAACACGTAGGTATCCGATCTCATTTATGAAAATCCGAGAAATTACTCGGAAATGAAACGCAAAAACTTCTGTGTTTGTCGACGCAGCGAACTTATGGTCACCTCACTCAAAAGAAACTTTCTACATCCTCTAAAAGACATGCATAGTTTATTTTTGTTCATCTATGTGTTTGTTTCTAAACAGAAGCAAAGTATTTATAAGCAAAAATGTCATTGCGTGATGCAAAGTACCAGATAATAAGTTAAGCCGGGTGATAAGAACAAAATGCAAAAAAAAAATTATACAAATGTTTATGACTTGGTTGGAGTCTTTTATAATATGAACAATTTAATGTTTGTCTTTCGAGATTAACCAGAAGCGCAGTCCCGTTCAAAAATTTAGTTTTGGACACCAAATCTTAATTGAGTGCTTCGATGTAGTGTTTAATCTCTATTAAGTAATATGTGCTTGAAGCAAATCAATACATGTCGTCTATAGTATTAATAGTGTATTCGCCATGAAAAGTTGCAATAAATTTTAATTATTATACTTGTGTTTAGACTACATTAAGTGAGCGCGGTTATAGGCAACGTCCACAACGTCTTGGCTACTTTTACTTTGTTTGCATGAGAAGGCACATTCTTGTGAGAGTTCTGGCTTAAAACTTCCGAATTAAAGCCTACCAACTTTTCCTTACCCATTAAAAATAAATTTTACCCAATTACGCTTCAATCGCGTCGACAGTAGAGATCGCAACCCATTGTCTAGGCTGGAGCAGCACATATTGCACGATTTTCTCCTAATCCACCAAAAACAAAATACCTGCCTCCCGTAACATAAACCTGGAGATTTCAACTTTTCGTATCATTTCGTCCATCTTGGACTACAATCGTTCTGCACGTTATTGTCGCATGTAAGACACTTTTCATCGCCCAGCAGCGATGCGCAGGGGATATTTCAGCCTACTAAACAATGCACTTTTAAACTTGAAGTGCTTCAAAAGTATTTTGTTTTATCAAGGTGTGGGAAATTGTAAAATAACATGTATCGATTCTTCCCAATTTGTTGACAAATTTCATCAATTTTGTAAACGATTTATTGACTAGCGAACGGCCCTCTTAGCATCGAAATCTGCAGAAAGAAAACAGGCAAACCGTTTTCGTGCTTTAATTTCGAAAAGCTGTCTTCACCATGGCAAACCCGTTAAGCATTATCGCTTGGCTCAGAGTGATATTATAAAATATAGCGAGCTTTTTCAGAATTTCGGACCATTTTCTATTAAACTAATAAATATCACAACTGCAATTCGTTCATTTTTTTTTTATAATTTACGATCCGACGCACTTCAAATTCGCTTTAACCCGTTACTACTGCCAAAGTCACACCTGAATACCTATAATGTTTTCTCTGACGTATTATATTTGTTGTTATTCGATATTAAACTGAAAATTGAAAAGGGGAGAAGACAAGAATATGCTATACGTGTACCATGGTTCGGCCCTTTTCCTTCAGTGTGTATAAGAAATCTATTTTAACTGTTTAATGCATCGATTAAAATTAGTTCCGCCAAATTCATATTTATTCTGATGAATATATATATTTATTGAAATATATGTCGATGCCTACATTAATTTGATGAAAAATTTTAAAAATCATTTTGAAATTTTTATTATGAAAAACCTCGAAAAAGGAATTTAATTTACAATTTAATTTTTCAGTGGAAACCAACCAAAGAAGATCGGTTTCTATAACTTCAAGAACTCCACCCATATGTATATTATGCATGAATAAGTAAAAGGAATTAACTAAAAAAGCTTAGAAACTAGTGGTGATGTAGCTTGAGAGAAACGAAGAATTTACAAATTAAATTTAACATGCCCTGCACAGGTTTCACTTAGTTGCATAAATGTCTCAGTTTTTATGCTATCAAATATTTTTCGCGGTACACGCAAATGCTATTAAAAATTATCGGCCAGTTGTTTTCCGTTATTCTTATTTATTCAGCAAAGTGCTTATATCTTTTATGGTTTTACGATATTTAACGTTCGTATGTTTTATGTGCATGTATGCACATAATAATAATCAGCTAATAGTATTTTAGCATTCTCAATTAGCATGGAAAATTTGGATACGCCGGGATAATGTTTTAAACCTCCTCCAATATAATCGTTACTACGAAAACTGATTGTGCACATGGTAAAAAGGTCTAATTTTCAATATTTGAAGGTAAAAATTCCTGCATAACATTAATTTAATATGGAATTTAATATAGAACGTTAGCGAATAACGATTATGTAGATTTCATTTTTGGTTCATACCCCATATGGAGGCTCTCATGAAAACCAAGTCTTCATGTGGCAAAGATGTTCATTATTGATATCTTCAATAACGAGAATTGGTTCCTTAAAGCAATTTGATATAAAAATTAACTGTATCAAATTTGGATCAAGCATGTCTATTTTTTGGACTTCATCGCGCATAAGAATGCTCAGCAAAAGTAGACCCATATAAGTCAAAAAAGTGTAATGATTAAAATTGCTTCATAAAAGGTATTCAGAATAAAAACAAACAACAGAAAATTTGAATCACATAAGTATATATATATATACATATATATATATATATCTAGTAGGGCTCTCATGAAAACAAGCCGTTATGTGGCAACAAAGTCTTTTTTAGCTTGTTATGACGAAAGCAAATGAAAAATAGCAAAATTGCAAGATATAAATCAAGTTTGCTCAGTTTGGATCGTGACGTCAAATTGACATGAAAAATTTGGTTTGGTGCAGCCAATTTGAATTTGAATCATACAAGCGTTCCTGCGAAACCTGAATATGGTGAAAAGGGCTAATTTGTAGTATTTCACGGTGAAAGTTGATACCTAATAGTAAATTGACAGCGAAATCAACTTTGCTGAATTTGCATCACGTATGTCTATTTCTTGAATATCACCACATATAAGAATTCTTAGGAAAGGTAAACTTTTATACGCCAAAAAGGCCTAATTGCTAATATTTTATGATGAAAATTTATTCATAATACTAATGTTACGAAAATGCCATGTCCGATAATTTGAATTTTCATGAAAATTATTCGAATTCCTAGGAAATAGAAATCTAAAGAAGGGGTAAAATCAAGCACACATTCGTGCCGCATTGCCTGTGTCATGCAGCTGGCGGCTGGCGAAAAGATTAGTAGCAATTGGCAGAAGTTCAGCGGAAAAACGAATTAACGGCTTAAAAATGTCGCGATGATTTCAAGGACTGGTAACTTAATTGTAAAGGAGTTTACAAGCAGAATATTTGCGGAATGCAAAGACAGTCGAAAAATGAGACGCGAGAGTCATTCGAAAAGGCGTGTCAAGAAAATTGAATTTCAATATGCGAAAGGACAAAAACGAAACGAGAACAAAAGCATTATAAATGTAAGTCCCTGTAAATAATTTGTAAATAGATCTCCGAAGAATTGTAAATAAAACCTATACTACTCTAAAAATCGCAATTCAGTACGAATTTAATTTCAAAAGGGGTAGCATGAATAAAAAAACGTAAAAATCACAAAAGAGAGTCTTACGTTACAATATACACATGTCGACAGAAAAATGGGTTGTCTTTTGTTGGTGGTGTTCTTTTCAATTTTCCTCCTTATTACATCTATATTTATCATCACAAGTTTGGAATATTCCCATATTTAACAAGGGTTTTAGAATTATATTAAGTACAAATAAAAACTTAAAATAAGTTGATTCCAAAAAAATCGCATGTTTCCAGGTGGACAGGAAAATAGATGTATATACAAAAACTTACCACTATCGCTTTTAAGGACAGCCTCGATTTTTATAGGAATGGGTGAAATTAATTATCGCAGACATATATTAGGATAATATTCCATACTTTATGAATATTTTTCCACTATTCTTTTCTTTGCCATAAGAAACGTGACGCTTTAGTCCTCCTTCAACATTCTCAATAGAATAGAGGCCAACCACATCCAAATTATTCTTCCGAAACTGCGCTTTTACCAAATTCTATGAATGTTTCAGATCGTTATGCTGCTGACATTTCCGTAGCAGTGACTTATTTTCTTTAACATGTCGTAACATTACAGTTTCCAACAAGTTTTTATATAGAAATCCATAGGATTTCCTGAGATGTGGCAGACCGACGCCCTTGTCAAAAAAGCCGCCACATACCATAAGATTCGTTGCGTTGTGCTTCACTTTTGTCCGATGTACACTTCAAAAGTTATTTTTGTTTCGTCTTTCCAAAGTATATTTCCCTCCTTTTCTTCGCCTTCTGGTTTGCATCAATATTTATTGGCTAAAGCAAAGTCATTTCTCTTGTCCAAATTAGCTTTTTTGTTTTCGGCATCCTCCAATATGCGGGCTTTTATGAAAAGTATGCGGTTTGCGTAAAAATAATGTATGATTTTATATGTATTATTACCAAAACAGATGAGTAACTGTACTAGTCGAAGTGTTGGCCGGCCTTGCGCGACTATAATGTTGTGTCCGTAATGAAAGTAAATTTAGCCAGAGTGTAACTTCTAAGACTAAAGTCTTAAAGGACTGGCACCTAAAGACTATCGGCTTTATTGAAAACTTTACCGCATTTGAGATTTGAATTTGGGGAGTGAAGCCACGGAAAACGAAGGTGTTATCAGTTTTTGTCACACGTGGCGTATTAGCGCTGTAAGCGTGTCCTTTAAAAAGCTTACGTGGCTTCCAAATTCCTAGCCTAGATATCTTTATTTTCACTAACAAGGGAATATTTACCACGGATGCTATACAGTTATATAGGCGGACAGATGGAGAAACGAACAGAGGTTTATGCTTAGTTGTATTACAAATTTGAAAATATAGATACCTCGTAGGGCCTCTGCAGCTTAATTTTAGGTCTTGCTAACATTATGACAGAATGAGCCCCCTCCTTCAGTCGAGGGTATAATAACCTAGTGCACTCCTCCTCATCCCAATACAACAATATGTATGTAATTATGTATGTATATAAACAATCGGCATGCACTTAAATATATTAGAAGCGTGCGCTTCCTCTTATCTTTGTTTCCTTTTCTTTAACCAGATTATAAAAAAAAATTAAGAAACTACAACACACAACGTTTAAAAAGATGTAAAAGACTCTTGGGAAAACAGATATGCCATCACTCAAAAACTTCTAGGCATTTTGGGCGAAAAAGCTAAATCAAATGATTTTCATAGGACTCTTTTCAAATTAACGTTCTTTACACAATTATGAGAGTTTATGTAATTGTCGAGCGGGGAAGCTCCGGGCTAGACAGTGGATGCATCAAGACATTCTATAGAAACTCTCTGAACTTTTGCAGAATTATTAGAAGTACATCAAGCAGGTCAAGCATTGTCTCTATGGATGATGACGCCTTTCCTATCGATCAATTCTGTGCTGTATTGGTTATTGGTGCTTACTAAGGCTGATTCCTTCTGATTAACACTTGACTTTCAATCGCTGACTTACTGTCTATTCAAGTTATGACGACAACCAACAATTGTCCCACTTGTTTGTGTATAATCTCAAACCAGCAGATGAGTTTCCTCCACGAGGTTTTTGTTCGTTTTGAAAGGTCCAGAAGAGAAACAAGAAGAAGTATTACAGCACTAAAACGAAAGGAAAGAGGGAATTTAGAAACAAACTGATGAAAATATTTATAGTGGGCCACAGCCATTAAATCCCACAAACATTTTAAAATTTGGAAAACATACCTAATGACTACGACAACACGCACTATTAATTGGAATGGACTTAATAGAATACATTGAAGAGTGTAAAGATTCCGAAAGTGAATTCAAGAGGAAATTCGGGATATTCTTGAACGGGTTTTCTCCGCGGATACAGCAACAATTACTGCTTTACTTGCCATTTTATAGCTCATTGTATAGTCCTCGCCTGAGTTATAATACAACCACATTCAATTATAGCACATATTAAACATTTCTTCCGTACTTTGTGCTAGTTGCAGCAGCAATTTTGAAGGATCATTAATACATTATTCAAGCTATCTGAATATAGCTTCATATTTTACTCTGTGCAAGCTTAAATTCCCGTGTGCTTTTTGTGAGGCAATTCAAATGAAATTCTTATATAATTAAATTAAATCTTACCATTGACAATTAACAAAATGGTGGAAATAAATTGTTACACATTTGTTTTTATATCGTATATTTACTGCCGATGGGCGTTCATATATTAATGATTATTTTCTCAATTACTATGCTTGACTCTAAAAGTTCTGATCTGCATGGGATTCATAGTAATTTCGAGTGACTGTTCTTTGTATTCTAATTTCTCTTCTACAGGCTTATGTTTGCTGGTATAATATTCCAATTTATCTGTGGGTTCTCCGCCCTTTTGGAATTTAAAACGTTTCATATCTTTAAGAAGCATATTGCCGTCCAAAGTCGTTTCAAGTATCTCTTCAGCTTCTAAAGACACCAAAAATGGCTGCAAATCGAAGGTAATTGGTGCGCTTTCTAAACAATCCACCAGGTACTCCAAACGTAACAGTGTTTCATAACTCATAAAGGGTTCAAGACTAAGCACTTCAATGCCTTCTGGTAAAGAAGAAAAGTTCGCGTTTACTGCGCTGCTGATACTTGCAAAAGGTCGACTAAAGAATAACCATAATGGTAGATGGATCTCTTGCTGAGTCAAACGTTCTTGAATTGCAGGTTCTTTATACCCCGAGTTTAAAATCATGTAAAGTTTGCCACGCGCCACAAGACCTCGCCCGTTTTCAATTTCATTTAAAGCTTCTCCAACTCCCAGATTGTCATCGCTTAGTAAACGCCGATGTAACATCAATTCCAGAGCTCCTTCCTCTGTACTCGAGCCTCCTTGAGCTCGATCGTTCAAAACGGCCATACGTGCTCCCTTACCTTCTTCTTCTAAAACTAATCGCCCATTTACAGGATAATAAATACTAGGAACATTTTCCTCTTCGTATGTTTGCAATTTTTTATTTCCCATTTGCGTGCGTTTAATCATCTCACGCCCATTTGAATCGGTATAGAAGATCCCGCCGTTAGAGATGCCACTTCTAAATTTTGTAATTACTTCCTTACCTATATCATCAGCAATTGGAATGGGACCCAGTAGCCATTCAAATTCTACCCGATTCACATCTTCATAGATGCGTATCACCTGCGATATCCAATCATTAAAATGTTGGTGTACCTCCTTAACCAAAGGGCCTTCATAAATATTTAACTTCACTTGATTCATCTCGACATTTTCGGCTGTCATATTGTTCGTTACAAAGATAAAAGCTCCAGAATATTCTCCTACGTAGTATTGAAATCTTTGTTCCACATCCTGGGAGATATTATTCATTTCAACTCTTTTTAGGAAACCATTATAGCTGAAGAATAACTTCACCAACTTTGACATAATCAAGTAAGGAAAAGTTATTAATTTAATCTTAATTTAAAATCTGAAATTCCTACCGAATTTTCGACTATATATTCTTCGGGTTCCGATTTTAACTCTCTCATCTTAGATTCAAAATGTAAGATCTTTGATTCCTTACTCGTAGTTTGGGAAATATTCGGTCTCTCGGTAATTATGGTCGCATTGACTGGAAGGAAATTATTACGATTTGAGTACCTTTTTACGTGATAATGGCTCATTTTTTCAACTTCAACTCTGAAAACTAATTCGTACTGCGTTAAATTTGGCCTCAACTCGTTTAAGTCAATCAATTCTTGCGGCAATGGTACTAACTGGGATTGAATAACGTTTCCGTTGCCATCCTCTATACGATACAAGCCGTACGGCACTGGTATACGTACATAGTGTTTAACAACACGAGTCAATGCATTGTAAACGGTGACTAACCAATCTTCGGCTACACTTTGAGTAACATCACATACGCTAATATTCAATAGTAAGCAGCTAACAAACTCACCATCTTTTAGATTGGTCAGTTTCTGAAGCGCCTTTTTTGCAGTATCTTCAGCTTTACTGAAAGCATTTGCTAGGATATGTGTATAGTCGTTAGTAACCTTTTGTTTGCTGGTACCAGTAACGGCATCATGATGCAGCATGATCCCCATCGCTTGCTTTAATTCGCTTAAATTTTGCATGGCTATCGGCACACCGTGAAGTCTTGAGAGAACGGCTAATTGCTTGGCAACTTGCAAGAAATGATTACCTAAATGTATGAAGTACTTAAACGTAGGTCTAGACGTGAAATACCCAGTCCAATGGCAACAACGTCCGGAAGCGTATGGGAAAAAATCCTGTGTCTTAGTAGGCCAAGTTAATTGAGCTCGATGCAAAGCCTGCAAATAACACGCTGGCGTAGAATAGAAGATGTTTACTTTCGAATGATTCCTTTGAAGAGCATTGATGTTGCTGTCAAAAAAGTAAAGCAGAAAACATTAAGTGGGTTGCGGGGATAGCTAAGTTTCTGCAGTAACTGCAAGATTTATCGAAATCACGTTAACACTGCTTCTTGTTCAAATTGTGATTTGTGTGAAAATTTTCATGCCTTGAATCAGTTTTAGATAGATGAATGTTTAAAGCGCTTCCATCAACCATCAACTTACTTGATCATTACGTCCAGGTAATGATAATCCATCGTATAGAAATCATTACCTAGTGGAAGGAGCAAGTCCGTACCGCGATATGCTCGTGACATAGTCGTAATATACTCGACAAGCTGGAATGTTTTTTAAAGTATCGTATGGATTTCAACAAAGCAAAAGGATTTCTAACCTTGTTATCGAAGGTATCCAAAGCACGTAAAGATACTAATTTACCATAATTATCATAAAAAATTCCGGAAAAAAGTTCCAAGTTGTCGTCAAAATCATCACGGGTCTGCCATATCAATTCAAGCGAACGGCTATTCAATAATATTTCTTTCTCTTCGAAATCAATACGAGAAAAAAACTGTCCATCATACCCCATTTGAGCGAATATTCCAGCCATTACCCGCGAATGACCAAATGTATCTATTTGCCAGCCTACAGTCGGTCTCGCACAATTGCCGAACGCCAGTGATATGCATCTTAAATTCAATTAAAATTTATAACATTTTTTCGTCTAATTGAAAAGAAAAAGATACAAAGAAAATATACTTTAAACCTAAAGTAAATTGATCTATAACGCTTTGATAGTGTACAGTAGCTTCATCATTAACAGACCAAGCACCTCCAACAAATTCCAAACGCCCTTCTTCAACTAATTCACGCACGATTTTTTGTCTTTCCGACGTTAGATCGTTAAACCATTTAAAGAAATACACCATTTCCGCGAACACAAATCTAGAAGTTATTAACATGTAATTGTAATCATCTGATCGTTTCCAGTTATTACCTCCTTTCTCTGTTCCTTAATAACTGTTGCACAACAGTGTCCAAAATTTCGATGACACTATTGTAATAATATTCGCTTACCGTGTTAATCCAACCGACGTCAGTATGGACATGAGGTACTACATGCACATTAATAAAATTTTCCTTGGATGCTGGGCAAGTCTAAAATTATTTTAGTAGAAAAAATTAAAATAAATTTTCGGACTTCGTCCATAAATGCTCGTAATGGACATCCTGGCACCTTATAAACGCAAGTTTGCATAGTATTTCCACAACAGCCTCGAATTCGTGCCAACAATACCCATAACAATAGCGCTGGCAATAATTTTGTCATTCTTATTCTACTTGCCATCTGTTCTCTTCAGATATTTCAATAAGATTAACAATAATGATAATGTTTGGCTACAGGAAAGTGAAACATTTTTACAGATGCATAGACATGCACATGTATTCGGTCAAATATAGCTGCCGTCGCGAATGTTCACTAAACAATAAACGAGCACTAGAAATGAGCAAGTTTGCACACAGTTGGGCCGCACCATCAAACCACTTCACTTGTATGTTAATGTAGGAAGAGATTTCTATAGGGATAGACATTACGTGTTTGTTTTTTTAATACCCCCAGGTATTTTTAAACTAAAAACGAGTTACCATAATCTATGAAATATTGCCGAATAAGGTAAAGGTGTGATTTCAATACCACGTGGTATAACATATATACAAAAAGATATGTTTGTATGCAACTGTGCATTATACATAAATAGATAATGAAATAGGTGGCATAATTATCATAATTAATCGATGTACCTCTTAATTTGTGCAGAGATAGCAGCCAAGTTGTTTTCAGATTTTAAAACTTCAGGACAGACGAAGTTTAGTCACGTCTGTAAAGGCTAAGCTATTTTATTTTAAGTTTAAATTCGTGTAATTGTTACACTTCGATGGAAGCCTACCTCTTACTTAAGTAGCTTATGAATGGAATAAACAAGCCGATACATTGGCACTTGGTGTATACGTAACATGAATCCACTTAAAATCAAATAGCCTTAAAGGGAAATTATCTAATAAATAAAAACATTAGAACTGGAATTAGAAGCTAAATAAACATAGGAATTTCAAAGTTAATTGGAAGGAATCCCGTTTTTGTTATGTTTGCTACAGTGGATATTAATCGTGCAAACACTATATTTATAGAGCTTTCATCAAAATATTCCCATCAAATGTTAGTTTATATAGCATTAGATTAAAATTTCACAGTATCGCTGATATATTTTCACTACAATTTTAATGACAGGTCAAGATAAAACTTTGTGATCTTTAACTGATAGCCTCCCGCTGTTTTTCTAATAAAATCATAATGACAAAATTGTGCAACTTCCGCGAATTTTACGTGAAAAGCAAATTGATTTACACGACCGTGTTTTGAAGTCACGTCAGCCATGAGCTGCTTAAGGCGCCTTTTTAGTTTAAGAACTGGCATGTAAGACATCCGAAATATTGATTAGCTTTAATAAGAGCAGGTAATAACGTGCCCAACATTTTAAGAAATTTCGTTGTCCGTAGAAGTAAGTTATGTTCATGTGGGCTTTTTTAACAGAATGATTATTTGGGTAGCATTATTTTCAAGGTTACTGCAACTTTTAGATACTCCCCAAAAAAGAAGAAAAGCTATAAAATAAATAGGAGAGTAATTACTTGTAAAAAATTTTACTATCTCTTTCGCTTTTTAGCAACACAAGCACACGTTCACAATTATTTCAAAAGGGTTTTTCTCAATATTGTCTTGTTTTCTTTTATCGTAATAAGCAATAGATTTATTAAATATTTTAAAACATTCTCCAATTTTACCTTCTACAACTCTTTACTTAAACTAAATTCTTACATGTTTGCTCAATAATTAAATCATTAACAATTTTTTTTTTTTAATTTTTTATGTCTTTTCTTTTGATTCATTTCAGAGGCAATTTTACTAATACCTTTATCTATCTTTTTACTTAGCCAGCTTTAGCAAATAAATAATAAAAAAAAAAACTATTAATAAAAAAAATTTCAATTTTTTATTGTTATTATTATTATTATTATTATTATTATTATTATTATATAAATTTAGCCAAGGAATAAATTCTAAGACTAAAATCTTAAAGCACTAGCATCTAAGGCTTTCGGCTTTATTTTTATTAATATTATTATTATTATTATTAAAAACTCTACTGCACTTAAGATTTGAACCCACGACCATTGAATTGCTAGTCGAGACTCTTGCCTACTCGTCCACTCAGGCGGATTTCAATTTATTAACTATGTAAAAGCGTTTTAATTTTAATATAACCTCACTAACAAACGCACCGATAGTTTTTTTCTCGTTTTTCAAGTATTTGGGGAAAAAAAAATATAATGATTAAAATCCTCTCCAAAATAAAATGTAATAAATGCTAATAAATAATTTTCTTTGTGTATTCAATTAACGCATTTCCACCAAGTGTTTTAGTGTCAATTTAGGCTGTATGGTCGCCACTTCAACATCTGAAAAAGGCATTGCGTTTTCCAATAAAATATATGATCGAAACCTTATTCAACGTAATAATGTGACTAATTGTAATGCGGGAATCTTAGATCCTAGCTATGTTCATTTTCCTAAAAAAACTGTAAATCGCTGTCTGCCTCTTAGTTTACTTGAGGATTCATATCATCCAACAATTTTAATGCAAGCCTGACGACGTTTTGAGTTTCTCCAACTATTTAAAGCTCACTCGCCCAACTATACAATACGATTTTATCAAAGCCACTTTTCAAATATATCACTTAGTGTACTTGATTTTTTCGCTGAGAATATGGAAATCCTAATTTCTCCATTTTATAGTTTATTAAACTTTGCTATGCCCGTGTCCGTGTCCGTTCCTATTGACAACATTCTCTTTAAAATAGTTGGCCGCCATGTACACACAATAACAGTTAAGTACTATAAAAATACGAAAAACAAATTTCCCCAAAAAATACATGAAAAGTGACTCTGTGCACTGTGCTGCTCTACTATAAGACACACACTTTATTTTAATCAACCACCAAAGTTATCGCAAATACCTTCAAATAATAAAATGTTCACTTTTTATCAATCCTAAGCCATTTTACAAAATTTATTAATTGCAAAACAAGAATCTCCGTATGTCCATCATCGATGTGGTTTAATGGCTCTGCCTCCTCTGGAGATATAGAATGTGTGAATCTAGGCGGGAACTGCAGAAGCATTGCCAAGTTGAGTGCTTTACCTAAGTTGTTTGAACGAATTATTGCCCAACAATTAGCTTTTACTATCAAATCTTTTATTTCACCATATCAGCATGCATTCTTAAAAAGAAGTTCAATTGCTACTTGTTAGAGCTTACTTGCCATATTTTCAAGGTTTTTCTGGCGGCTCTCACACTGAATACATAGATTTCAATGAAGTTTTTGGTTTAGTCAGCCATAAATTATTGGTCTTTAAACTCCAAGCCTTGGGTTTTCCTTCATACTTGTTGAAAGGGATAGGATCTCATATTCATAATAGATCGTTCAGAGCTTCTTTTCAACTCCATAATATCTGATGAATTTCCCGTAAATCCTTGTGTTACTAAAGGGAGCCACTTAGAATTTTTTGAAATTAAATCTAAAAAGCAAGAAGCCTCCCATGTCTGGATGGAATTTATTTTCTACTGAGTATTTCATTAATTCGTACTAAGTGGAAAATGTGGAATCATTTATTGATTTAGGAGTATTGTTTGACAAAAACTTCGCTTTAATCTGTATATTAACCTATCTGTAAATAAACCTAAATTTGTACTACTAGCGGGAGCTTGACGACCATTAGCCTAGACAAATATTTGAATATGGTTCAATGGTATGGGCTTGCTCCGATAGGTGCCACGTTGAGTCAATTGAGTCAGTTCAAAAACAATTCCCGCTTCTCCTCTTACCGCTCAATGAAAATAGACCGTTATTGCTGACCTTATTATTATTATTAGAGAAAAGGCAGATTTAGCCTTGATATTATATATACGAGCTCTACCTACGCCGTATTTAAACAAACTGTTAATCGTTAAAGCTTCGTATGACTCATAGATAGAACTACTTTTGCTACTTTTTTTCTCTTTTGCTCTTGTACATGATATTTGTTTTGTTTTTTTATATATTTTGTTAGTTATATTTTATAAGAATCGTCTATTTGTAATAAGTAAATAATCTTTCTTTTAAGAATCAATTTAATTCGGTTGGAAGTTCACCTCAGCTGAACTTTATGTGCAAGGGGAAGTCTCCTAGGTTCCCTCTTATTTGCTTTATTTGCCAACGAACGTCCTACATGTGTTCAATCTTCTCTAGTCATAATGTTTTTTGTCGAGGTAAAAATCTGCCTTTCGTTCATTTCAATAGATCAAGAAATCTTTTAGGTCAACGGGCGTTTTTACTGCAGTGTGATATAGAAAATTTGCACTCTTGGCGAGTGACCTACGGCAGGCTTTTGTATTTAGAAAAATGTAAGAAATTTTTGGCTTTCGTCGACAGCACTCCTATCTGTCATATGAATGAGTATACACTCGAAAATATGTTAAGTTTTAACGATTTAAGAATTATACATGATTCTAAACTTAAATTTAACCTTAAAGGGTTTCTACTACTACCAGCTTTACAATTCATTTCGCGCTCTGTGTAAATTATGTGGTGACTGTTACTGCCTGTTTGCTCCGTCTACCCCTTTCAACCGATGACCAATTGTTTGGCTGTAGAAAGCTTCTACTCTAAAAAAATTTGCGTTGACGCAAATAGACTCCAAAGAGTACTCTCAGAGTTTCTTCAGCACGGCATTGACGTCCTGTCAGAAAGGTAGACAAAAATTTTCCGTTTTCTTAAGTTAAAAGTTCCCTTAATAATAAATTCGTCTCGTAAATTTTATACCAGAAAAATAAATCTTGTTATATGAGCCCATGCGTTTTATTGCTTCATTAGATGTTTGCAACTATTATATAAAGCTGCTTTACAAAACCTGTTACATTTTTGGACACATAGTGTGTTCGCTAGAAGCAGTATACGCAACTCTTAGCTCTTATGAAAATTGCTATATCTTTGTAATCAAAGTTCAAGAAGTATAAGATTAACCATAAAGCCTTTTAAGCAAAGTGAAATACGAGTAAGTGGTGTTTAACAGAGACTGCAGCATTTCCAAGTTCATTGGATAAATGTTACCAACTAAAATCTAAAAGGAACGTTATTTACAAAAAAAAAGTTAAAGGAACAGTTTTTTACCGCACATGGCTTTTGGGCTCTCAATATTAACAGATGTAATATCTTCTGAGTCGTCACATTGAAATCAAACCAATCGCTATCATAAGCTGCTTCAGCTACAAACAAACTCTGGAGCGAAACAATATAAAATGAATTAAAAGCTTTTCTTTTTTCCAAATTTTATCTCAGCACTAACTTGATCGTACAACTCATTAGCATAATAATACATAATAACACTCTGTGAGAATATCATGAATATGTAAATGCCGATAATCACCATTTGGCCCACTGTTTCAACCTAAAATATTCACTAAAATTATTTGAAAATTTTATGAAACTTACCCTTGTGCTTACAATTATTAAAAGGAAAAGCATTGCACACAACATAGCCCCGAAAGCCAAAAACTCAACTAAGTAAGTGTAAGTTGTCAACTCATTAATAGTTTTTACATAGCTTAAAAGAAAAACAAGTTAGATACATTGCCGAATTCGCAGAGACCTTAAAAGGAATAAATACTTGATTAATTCCAGTTGATATTTTATACACCAGATAATCACCTCTCTGGCCTTTTCGTCCTTAATATTATGCAATTGTTTTAATTTATGTTGCATTACTTTACACATCAATATGCCGAACAGGATAAAAGCCACAATTATGTTAGTGAATGGAATATACATACAGCAACCCATCGGTGTTATAATCACTTGGAGAACAAAAAAAATTTCATAGAAAGGACTTTCATATTTATCAATGCCGGGCACATACATCCCAAAGGGTAAAACTGAAAAACATACATTCATTTCATTTATTTACTTTTTTTGTAATTCATGACAGAATAATTTTTTGTATTCCTTTATATTCAGAATTTTCTAAATTTAAACTTTGCAAATTGTTGTCCCTGTTCTCTGCGTTCTCATTTTCACTATCTAAATATACGCGTTTCAAAATAAGCGTGCATCGAATTGAAGATTGAAAATGTTTTTGCTGTAATATTTTATTCTTATCTGCTTTTGCCCCTTTCGCCATCAGCGTCGCATTTATGTGACGAACAGGTTTTCTCGCCTGAGCCCCGCTTTACAAATATGTGGCAGGTGTTCATTATCAGTTTATGGTAATTGTTTTCACCAAATCGTGCCGCACACAGACGGGTTATGTTATAAAGCAATAAAATAAATACAGGATTTTATTGGTTTGGCGATAATTACTTTTCTAAAAAAGTCAGGACGTCACGTGTTCTTTATCAGGATTGTTTAAGTAGATTATCTGACTTTTAAAACAATAAAATGGCTGTAGGAGTTCTACGGTTTCTTTACCTGTACAAACATATGTACAATGTTCTTGTTCAAGGATGAAACTCACTCTTAGTTGTTTAATAGTAGTTGGATTGATTATGAAGAGATTGCGCGCTATTGACTCAGGTGATGAAGATGCTGTAGATATCGTTTGTGAATTAAATAGAGGAAGTGATAATGATTTCACAGAATGCAAAAACATGAGCACCTCATTCTAGTCAATTACTACATACGGAGACAGCGATGTCATTTAGGGCACAAACTAAGAAATCGGTTTACCTGGAAGTTATATGGACTGCCCAGAAACAGATTTTTTGAAAAACAGTTTTCATTTTGTGGTGGCAGTTTTTCTCCTTAGGCGCTGGTAGCGAAAAGGTTAAGAGAAAACGTTGTCATCTTAGAAGATAACATCACCGAAAATTTACAAAAAAAAAAAAACTTTTTATTGACTTAATAGATTTTTCGAACTTATTGGTATCTGTCTCTGAAAGAAGTCTTATTGTTGAAATTCTCAAGTGTTCTGCAAAGTCATCCTGTTTCACACGAGTACATGCGAGGAAGTTACAGATTAATGTCATACCTAATTGTTACTAACTTCTCTAATACGCAAACATGTCCCACTGTTTTTTGAAAGCACATCCGCGGAAAATACGGAAATATATCTTTATAGAAACGACCACTATGTAAATATGAGTCTAAGAACATTTCAACCACCATGAGATTAGAAAGTTTAGATGCAGTTTTTGATATTAGCTATGAATTCCGCTATAAAAGTACGTACTTTCTTGACGGTTTATCGGTCATTTCGTACCACTCAATTAAATCGGGTAAGAAGCAATTCTTACTATTTGCGCTACGTAATCTTGGTTGAGATTTCTCGCGCTCTTCGAACACACGTTCCTATAAACATAACCATAGACTACTTAATTTATCATCGGTAGAGAAGTGAAAGTTTGTTTCAAGTATAATCTTTATGATCAGCTGAACGATAGAGTGGATCCATCGGTTTTAACATTATGAATGAAATTAACATTGACTTGCCTCGCTGCGTTATTCGTCAATACTAGTTAGTTAAGCTTAGGCAAAATACATTCAATCACGAGCTATTTAACTTCTTTGGTGTTCTTAATGGTCACTTTAATGATGTTTATCACCTAGCTTCGATATCGAAATCGGACAATATAATCAAAGTGCATCTACTTTTTTTTTTGTCTTCTTTCTTTTTTTCACTTTTAGTTGTTTATTTATTCATGTGTGCGGTTTTTCGGTTTTTCGAGTCCACCATTAAAATATAGAGGTACGTTCACGACACCCAGAAGGTTCACATAAGGTATATATATCCTTGATGAGTACTAAATTCTGAGTTGAATTAAGTATGTCCCTCTACATGAATGTCGCTTTTATATCTGCGTTGACCATTTTCTTGATGATAAAAATAAAGCAAGAAGGGCAGTATTGAAAATAGGAAGAAGCGATCGAAAGCTACGTCTACAGCACAAAAGAAACTGAAACAACAACTGTCGGAAAAGTTGAGTGCTTTTCCCATTATTCAAAGAATCCCTAAATACAGCACATACAGCGATAATAGCTTTCGTCTAGACTTTACATAAAGAAACAAAAAATCAGCCACGCCTACCCAATATTATGCAGAATCAAAACTTTATTCTTTTTTTGCTTATTTGCTTATTTTTCTGTTACTCTTCGTGCCTCCTTTAAAGAAAAGATGGTGGGAATAAAAGGTGCGCCCGGCGCCAAATATGGTTGCCTTACTTGCTTGCTTTTTTGTTTTTAGATTTAACTTTAGCTGCTATAGTATTATTGTCACTTAAGTAAAAACTCAAATGTTTCTATTACCTCTTGATGTTGTAAATATTGGATATGTTACGAAGCCCACACACGAGCAAACTCCCATTAGCAAATTTATTTTTGCAATATATTTAGCTGCTATGGTAGTATCACGCACTAATGCCCTGATCACATTATCCTCCGAATCCTTTAAGAATTATTTACAAAATAAATATTAAAATATGTATATCTTCTTTTTCCCCCCAAAATTTCTTTTTTATATGTTCCCACTTACCGTCAGGTCAATATACAGCAAACGTATTGTATCCATAAATTTCTCATAATCAAGACGATTGATACACAGTAGCACCGCTCTTAAAATGGTATTAAAGAACAGCACAGCAATGTAAGCGTTACGTACAATGGCATCGATCGATTCTTCACTATGGTAAATGTCCAAAAATTGTGTGGTGTTAATAATAACATACGGTATTAAGCAGACATAACGACGCCAATTATCTTGCAAGAGAAATGACCAGAATTTCATTATACGTAAACTGGTCTGATAGAGAGGAACATCTTCAATAGCTCGCAAGTGCATTTTGACTGAATAAAAGAGTATTTAAAGTAAACTTTAGCATAAGAAATACAAACCGTTTTTATACTTGAAAAGATGTCAGTGTTCAGAGTAAATTAAAGGTTTGACGTAAAGTTTTTTAAGCATGGAAGAAAAAAGTTTTAATTTCGTTAAACGTTGTTCGTCAATATTTTGAGAAATATTTAATAATAATGACTAAACAAGTTTTACTTTTTTAGTAAAACTACAGGACTAATTTGATGCATAGTTTGCTTCTGTAGGAAAACGCCTCTAACGCCAATTTTTTAAACTGATTAAATTCAGTTACTTTATATTAATTATATTTTATTTCACTTTTCAGTTTTTAAAAGCGAATATTGGTCAAAAAAGTTATAAACGATGGGGAATGATTTCAATCACTCAAACGACATCTATTTTTAACGACTAATTTTAGTTCTCATATATGGCAAAAATATTTCTCGCGCCAATGAAAAACTTCGTGTCGCGCTTTCACCAAATATAAAACATGTTTTGCCTGTGTTCGAGCTGAATTCCGTGAATCCAAATATGTGCTGTTCTAACCAACAATCTAGATCTCTGCCGAAGAAGCCGAACCAAGTGGTCTTCAGGTGTCTCTTCTGAAATCGACTTTGCACCACTACGAGTGTTCGAAAAAAAGAGAAAGAAATCGTAGATATTGTGTCGATAATTAAAGATGTGTGCAGTCGCAAGAGAAGACGATGCTCTTCCATTTAGACCGTTCACTCCAATTGCACGTATTAAGTGTATTAGTTATTGACAGAAGGGAATGATATCGATCGGCTGGCTCATTTGGGCTGGGATTCTCTCCTAGTCCCACCAAAACCTTTCCTTTGTCTGTACATGTGATAACGCAACGCGTATATAAAAGTAGTGTATGTGACAAAAATTTGGCTTCACTTCACGATCTGAGTCAGAGACTTGCACATTTACAAAAAAGATCTTTTATGTGTACACACTGGCGGAATTAACCTGAGCGCCCATCTCAGCCATTCACTGGTTTTCTTACATGCGTGTACAGTGTATGAAAAGGCGTCCGCCGTTGGATATCGTTATCAGAATGGAATGGTTCGAACGGGGCAAACAACAAGTCGTCTATCGAAACCCGTGTTACTTGAAAGGAGATGTAGCTGCTTTTAACAGCAGGGACATTCCAGATTAGAACTGCAAACAGTTCTTAAACAAATTTTGCTATATGGGACAAAACTTCTTCGTATTTTACAGATATTGCTTCCGTTTTTCTTTCCAATTAAATCAGTTGTTTTTGGTAGCTTTCCATAGTGACTATTCCACTTGGTTGGAGCAAATCATAATACACTACGCCCAACAGATCCCCCTTTTCCCATTCAGCTTTATTGTCGATATTAAGATTTACCTACTCCGCATCTTCTCTGGTTATTTGGTCTTTCGATATCGTAACATATCCGCTGCCCATGACTCACAAGTATGTAGCACTAGTATTGTTTGAATGAAGTATAGTAAGTAACGTGCCCCCAATTGGTGTTTTTTTTTTTGCCTCAAAATTATGTCTTTAGCGCTTTAGTCTGATAACAATGGCGTATGCATTAAAGATAATATTTTCAAATAAAAAAGACGCAGTTAGTCGTAGTTACTTATCACTCTACAGTACTGCTTGCAAAAGGGCGGCGACAAACTCACATACTAAGTAACAATGGCCAACAACAAAATTGAGGCGAATCCTCGATATTCATCATATTAAGAAGACAATTATATGTTTTTTTATTGGTTAGTCTTGATAGTCCTGACAAAAATTTGCAGAAAATTTGCGACTGATAAATTCGAGCTAGTTTTAGTACTAACTGGGTATAAAATTTACATTCGAAGTAGCACAGTCAACGATGAACTCCTATAGGAAATCAAGTAATATTTATTCCTAAGTATACTCAAGATCTCAATTTAGTTAAAATTATTGCATAAATATCAGTGTAAATCGTTGCCCATCTTTTAGTTTACCTGTGGATCCTTATCATCCAGCAAAGTGTATTTTCTTTCATCCCAAGCATGGTGGTTCGTTGAACTGGTTTAACGTTCCAAATCCATCTTTTTCTAATAAATGTTATGATTTTAATAAAATCAGTATTTTACTTTCACCTGTCACATATTATGCTTGATTTCTCAGCTGGAAGTATTGAACGCTTATTGTCATCGTTCTACAATATATTAAATGTAGCTATTTATGCGTCCGTTCTGATCAAGCAGTCGTGACCTCGAACCAACAACATTATTGCAGATATCTTCAGGTTATAAAATCCTCACTGTTTGCTAATCCGAAATACCTTTTTAATTTTGTTAACTCCAAAAATCCCTCGCATGTTTCTTTCAATGGCTCTGAATCCTCGAGTGATATTGAAACCTCAAATCTCTTTGCTGAATACTTCCGACGAAATTTTCCGATTGCTAATTTCGATTTAACTGTAAACTACCCATATTCGATAACTAATTTGGTTTCAATTCCTATTTGGTGATTTTAGAAAATGACGTTTTATAGGGATTGAGCTCTCAAAATCGTAGTTGTGCGGCTGGACCTGATGGAATTCCATCATGTGTAGTTAAATGATGCGCTGTTGAGCTGCACGGTGTTATTTCAAAGATTTTCAACCAGTTCTTGAATTTAGGTGTTTTCCCTTTGTGTTGGAAGAGTAGTCTGCTTATTACTATTCACAAAACTGGAAGTAGACCACTCGTTGAGAACTACAGAAGCATTGCCAAGTCGAGTGTCTCACCTAAACTATTCGAGCGAATTGTTAACCTGCGTTTGGCTTTTGCCGTCAAATCGTATACTTCTTCTTTTCAACATGGCTTTCGTAAAGAAAGATCTACGGTCACCAACTACTACGGTCAAGTTCACTTGTCATGTTTTCAAGGCATTTTCTAGTGGTTCCCGCTCTGATACCATACACACTGATTTTAGTAAAGCGTTTGATTTGGTTAACCATAACTGATTGATCTTCAAACTGCGTGCCTCTGGCTTCTCTTTCTGTTTAGTGAAATGGATAAGCTCTTATCTGCACAATAGATCGTTCATGATTTTGTTTAATTTGATCACCTCGGATGAATACCCCATGAGATCTGGCATACCTCAAGGCAGCCAATCAGGACCCATTTTATGTCATTTTTACATTAATGACTTGCTCTCGGTGATTACATCCAGCCAGATCTTTATGTACGCTGATGATGTGAAACTGTTTTCTTACTTATCCGTAGAATCGCAATCACATCAGCTTTAAATTGCCTTAAATAATTTGGTTGCATGGTGCTCGAGGAATTTTATGAAATTCAATCTAAATTTATGTAATAAGCTTTCTTTCTCAAGAAGGAAGTCATTCATTACTCATCATTTCATTGACTCGCACAAGTTGGAGGACATCGATTCGTCCACAGATTTAGGCGTTCTAGTTGAACAAAGGTTATGTTTTAACTTGCATATTGAGCTCTCGTTAAGCAAAGCTCGATCCGCGCTTGGTTTTAAAAAGAGGTGGTCTAAAGAGCTTGATGATCCCTATATTCCGAAAAGGCTGTGGCTGTACAGGTTAGACCAATGCTTGAGTATGCCTCTGCTGTGTGGTCTCCCTCCTATAGATGCTACGGACATTCAATTGAATCTGTTCAAAAGCAATTCCTGCTGTTTGCCTTAAGGAATTTGTGTTGTGATCCGATTACCTCTCCTCCGTCCTATGAAAATCGGTTGCTTCTGTTATCCTTACTGTCACTTCAGAAACGTAGATTTATTCTTAGCCTTTCCTTCTTAATCACAACATTACTTGGTGAGATAAGCTTTAATTTTCCTAACCGCTTCTCTAGGCACTTTATGTTTATTAAGCTTAGTCAATGTAAATATAATTATGAGCTGTTTAGCCCGCTCAGAGACCTAATCATGTCTATCACTTATACTCAATATCGGATTCTTTAAAGTCTATTAAAGCAAGTTTGCTTAATACGCGCGCTTTACCTATGTCGTACTTGAACTCACTTGCATTCTTAAATTCCCTTTTTTTGTTTCGAAAACTAAATGGCATTTTTAACGTTGTCGGTTGCCAAGCTTACGCGCGTTTGCAATGGCTTAGGGGTTCACTTGCAACCTTGATCTCTTCTTGTTATGGGTGTGCTTCTGTGCTAGCTATGTAAAGCTTTTTTTTTCTTTTTTCTTATTTATTTATGCATGAATTATTATCGTAAGTTACTTTGTTTTTATTATTCTTTTTTCACGTCTTCCTATTTATTGTATACTAGTTTTTAAAATAATTAGTATAAGATTTACTATTAGGATTTACTTGAATTCGACTGTTAATTTGGCTTAGTTGAATTTCATGTATAAGTAAGTAAATAAATAAATAAATAAAAAATAATAATCAAATAAATTATTAAAATTTATATAAACTACAATTTTCGTTATATATAATATTTTATTTATTTGAGGTATTTGAGGTAGGAAGACTCATACCGGATAAAATAAAAACAAAAGGTCTTCACACTAAAGAAAAAGACAAGATATTAATATCGTTTTACATATTAACTGTTTTGCCGATTTCCGAATTTTCTTTCTTTTTTTTTTGTTTCAATTTTACAGTTTTATGTAGTAAGATAATATTCCAAAAATAAATATGTTTGTCATGTCTATGGAAAAATTAATGTTTATGGAATCTTTTGTTCAAAAAATTGTTCCAATTTCTAGTTTTCTTTTAGTTATTTGCCCAGAATCGTAATCGTAGTTTGAGAATCGTAACAAAATTAAAAGTGTACAATTAAAGAAAACGGATAAAGTAGGTGCAATAACAATTTTTATAAGAAAGGTAAAGAGGAAAGCTAAAGTGACAAGGGTGTTGAGACGCTCGCACAGGGCAGAGTAGTCATTACCTTGAAAATGAATGCGTTAAAAAATCTGGAACTTATGAAGGGCCTAATGAAGCGCTTGCAAAAGATGTAGACTTTTTCTATTCTCTTTCTGCAAGCTGCGTTTTATTGATAGGAAAAGTTCTATATGTGCAAACGTTGTCATTTCGCTGCGTTTATTTCATTTAGTAAAAAATTTCATAAGCTTATGAAATGTTGAAAGTTTTTAGATTTTAGAAACGATCATCACGACTAGATGGCATTTTGAAATTATAAATATTGTAAAGAACAGATGAAACTATAAAATTCAAGTCCAATCTATATAATTATGCGTGTCCTCCATTATGACCATTATTACCAATTTACTTTAGTACACAATCGGGGTTTTATAAGAATACTTGTATTGAAGCATGTCTTCTGTTCTTCTTTTTCTCATTTTGATAGTTATCGTCTTGTGACACTAAACTCTTTCGAACTCGGATTGAAGGTATGTGAAAGAAGTTAAGTAATCTATCTTCACATGGTGAAGCACTGCCGAGCTAACGTCGCGATAATTTTTCGGTGGCCAATTATTAATAGAAATAGTTTTAATATCAAAGGTTCAAAATGTTCGTGGTCGATAATAATTTAAATAAAATTCTACAACAAAAGTAAAAAGTTGTATGCTGTAAGGGAACCGTCATTCATTTCTGTCGATTTTACAATATTTGTATGCCTTATTACCATTACGCTCTTTTTTACATTTTTCACACTTCTACTTGTAAATGTTAAAATGTGTGACGTGTTATTAGGGCGTGATTTGAAGCAGCGTTTTGATGATGGGTACAGGTTTTTCAGTACATTTTTGCATGCAAATAGTATTTTGATTGTTCCCTTTTTTTTAGAAATCAAATTCAGATTTCAAACAGTTGTCATGCTTAGAGATATCTGCGACGTGCTAATATAGTTATGAGCCGAAAGTTTTCTTCAGAAGAGCAAAGCTGATTTCAATTCTTGTTTATCATTTTAGTTTGAAATATGGCTTTTAACCTGTATAACTACAAAATTTAGCCAACAAGATACAATAATGTAATCGAAAGTAGGTACCTTACACGATATTTAGTGCACGTCTTGTGAGCGACGTATCGACTAAATGGCTTTCAAAGTTTTGCAGATTCTGGCGCCTACTGGGATGCGACAAAAATATCTTCTGTGTTTGATCATTCACTTCAACGTGCACGTGCTTACTATTTCGTATAGCGCAACGTGAACAACAAAAAGAAGAGGACACAGCCTTGAAAAAGAAATGGAGCCGTAGGGAAACACTAAATTATTAGCTTTGGTCACCTAACCTAATCTACGTTTGTTATGAGATTGCTACTTATAGGCTGAGATAAAAAAAAGTTGAATCTTTAAATATTTTACAGCTTCTCGTTTTCACGTAGGTATATCAATGAAAACATTTTCATTTGAATGTGAAGCGATTGTGTAAGTTGTTTCTTTAAAGGCAAAGTGTACTTCAAGACCAGAACTACCGACTTATTGCAGGCTTACTCCTGAAACTCTTTTATTGACGGCTAAGGAAGGATAATCCTTGGAATATTGTCTTAATCATAGTAACTAATACCAATGAAAAAGTACAAAAAGTGGTAGTATCTCCGTAGAAAGTTTTATTCACATAAACTCAACTTTCCCACTGTTAACAGTAAGAGTATTGCTGAACTGATCGAGAGCACTTTTGGAGGGAGCCTGCGAAATTTTTTGGAAATATGTGAGCGGAGTCGCAAGATAGTAAAATTGACGAATATAAGTAAAGTATATGATTTTCTTCGAGGAGCCTTCAGTTTCGTGCCCGCTGTTTCGTTACATTACACTAAATGTAAAAGTAAAAGTCATTAAACATTTTTTTAAATGCTTTACGAACGTTTTTTTAAACTTCGAAAGTCCTCCATCCTACATAAGTAAGAAAGAACTTAAAATATTTATTTCCGCTCTTCATTTCTCATTCTGATAATAAAAATATTATCCTCTTTCTTTACATACATAATTTATTTTTTATTAATTTTATTTATTTATTGACGTTTATGTAACCGCGGAGCTATGGGCAATGTATAATATGGGTGCAATAATGAAGTAAAATACTTGAAAAACTTGAAGGTAAAAAGAACAAAAAATAAAAAAGAAACAGGAAGCAGGAAGATAGTATGAAAGTAAATAATTTAATGTTTTTTTTTTTTCCAATGAAAAGATTTGGCTTATATTAAACCTCATCTCGTCCATTCTTTCGCTCAGACAACGTACGTGATTTATATGCTCACCATCGAAAGATGAGAGGTATATTCAATTTGTCAAGTCATTTGCAACATCCAGAGAACTTTAAAAAGCTATTAAAGTACATAAATTCTCGATCAGCATCCTCTTGTAAACTAGGGTAAGGATATCCGACTGCTCGTCTGTCCAACCGTGCAGTACCTGTTGTCCTCCTCCTGGTCGCAAAGACGAACATATAGCCTTCAAATTTGACAGAAGCGCCGGAAATTCTTGCACTCCGACTGATATTGAAAATGGCACGACGTAAACTAAAAATACCTCTGTTTGACAAAAGAAAAAGATTGAATCTTTGCTCATTACTCACAAACTAAGCTAAGTGAGCCCATAAAAATTTGAACATATGTCCTATGGACGATGTCATAGTATCTATACAAAAATGGCTACGCCTGCTCGATATTATAGCATATCAAATTTTCGATTTTCTTGTTGAAATCTTTGCAACGCCGAAAAGAGAGTTTTAGAAAACCCATAAAATATGTACATTCTCGACCAGTGTCAAATGCGGAATGCACCCTAGTATTTCCGCAAGCTTCTCTGTCCATCTGTCCGTCTCCGCAACTGTGTACCAGGTCGAGTAAACCTTTTCGCATTAGCAAAAGAATTTAAAAATGGCGCAAACCGATTCCAGGACACGCCTACAATGGAACAAAATCTGAGAACACCTGTGCTTTCCTTGTTTTCCGTTCGGTACTCATAAAGTACAACAAACACACGATATAAATATCCGTCTGTATAATGTCTGTTGTAAACATTCTTCTGGACACAAAAATGGAACTGTCGACTTCAAATTGGGCAGAAACATTGGAAGTTCTTGCACGCAGGTTGATATATAAAATAGGCCAAATCGATCGAAGGACACGCCCACACCACCACGTAAACTTAGGACACGGCTGTTTTTCAAAAGGAATGAACGATTATTTTGTCACTCATTATTCATAAACTATAGCAAATAAATGTACAAAAATTTGAGCGCATATTCTATGGGCGATGCCATAGCATCTGCGCACGAAAATGGAAAAAAATTTAAAAACCTCAGAAAGTATGCAAATTATTGACCAATTTCAAATTTGGAATGCATCTAAACACGTCCGCCTGTTTGTCTGTTCATCTGTCTGTTTCTGCAGTTCTTTGTAGTATTTGTAGTAAACATTCTCGCGTTAGCGAAAATGAAGATATATGCTATAAATTTGCAAAACAATCTGGATTTGACCTAAGCTTTCCAAAGGACATGCCTGCAACGCCCACGTGCCAAAACCTTTTATTTTGAAAATAAAAAATTTCAGCTGCGACCTCTCCATATTATAGAGCATGAACATTTTGTTCTTCAGTAGAAACTGCTTTTGGGTTTTTTAGGACGGGCATAAAAAATGTGGTGAACGAATCGAAGCGAAGGAAAAGAATTACATTTTCACACTGTGTAATACTGGGTGGACGCGGTCGATTTTTTCTATTTCTGGACAAACAGTGGAAATTGTGGTGTACTTTATGAGAAAAAATCAAAAAGTACATAAAGCAAAGGTGTCCACAGTTTTCTTACATACGCGTGTTCTTTGAAAAGTTTGAGTCATTTTCAAATTCTTCTGCAAGTTTGCAAGCGATATCTTCATTTTTGGTGGTCGTACATGCTTAGTTGTACTCTAAGTTTGAAAATGGTTAAGAATTTATATACCTTATGGGAGTTTTGAACTTTGCTTTACCGCGTTACAAACGTTTTGACACGAGAATGAAGTTATGACACACTATGAGATTAAGTAGGCGTGGAAGATTATTTCCATTTTTATAGAGATACTACAGAATGTACGGTATAATTTTTGTACACAACAAAAAAAACACAGGCGCGCCCTTCGGCTGATTTGCCTCATTTTTAATACCAACATGCATGCAGGAATTTCCAATGTTCCTGCAAAATTTGAAGTCGATAGCTTCACTTTTGGGGCTAGGAGTAATGTTTACAACTAACATGACACAGATGGACATACTTAAATCGATTTAGAATTTGATGCTGATCAAGAATATATATACTTTGTTGGGTCTCTGAAGGTTCCTTCTGGGCGTTGCAAACGTTTTGACAAAATGAGTATACCCCTCTTCCTTCTGTGATCGATATAAAAATAGAAAAATTCGGACACGCCAACCCAATATGACATAATATGAAAGCTAATTTTCTTTTGCGTTTCTCTAGTATTGTGATGGGTCCAAAAAATTTCGTCAAAGGCGAATATAATTTTCTTACTTGTTTAGATATATGGCTATTAAAAAATTCGGTTCACATTACAATCTTGTTCTCGTTCTACTTCTTTTCTTTCACTTGACGTTCGATTTCATCAATGAAAAAAAATATGTATTATTTTGTGCACATTATTTCTCTCGACATGCGTTTAACAATTATGTTTCAAATACGTGTGCAGCATCAAAAAAATATGCATTCAAATAGTAAACCAAAAGACAAACTGACGTGTGTGTGCAATCTTTAGGAAAACTCTCTCCATTATAAACGATCCGGAAAAGCCAAATGCCAAAAGTGAGATTTCCTAAAACAGAGTAGAAGAGGAAACAATTTTGCTCGAAAGCATATAATGACCGAATGATTGATTTTTTCAATCCAGATATTACCATTGATTCTTATATAAATACGTGAAAAGATAATTTATTTAGTTTATTGTGCTTTTGTAGCTATAGGGTAAACATGAGCCACTTTGACTAAATTTCTTATTGAATTAAATTTTCAAATGTTCATCCATCTTATATTGATTTTAAATAAAGCTAACACACAATCACGCACACTAAGCCTCGCTTTACGTTACCTTATTAAAACATTCTCACTTTTGTAGGCAAGTAAAACAAAAACCCCTTTAAGTTGTTTTATTATTTCTTCTGCTGTCGTATGGTACGCATGCTACTGAATGGAAAAGAAATTCGTATAAAGCATACATTAAAATAATTCGGTTTTGTTTTTGCTTTATGTGGGATCAAATATTATCTTTAATAAAAGCAAAAAAACCATTTCGGGTTGAGTTAAGTACAATTTGTGTAATCATCCTCTTATCCAATAATGCATGTTGTTAGCGTTTAACTTTTAGTTGTTCTTTCCAATTTAGTTGTTATCAAAAGGGAAAGGTTTTTTTATTTATTTATATGTATTCCGCTCAAAGAAAACTTACACGTCCCAGCAAATCATCTTGGAAGCAGGTCCCATTGGGTAATGGGGTATTTTTTCTTGTTGTAAGTAATAGAAGAGCTATGAGACAATATATTTTATTATTAAATATAATAAATACTAATAAAAAGTTTAAATTCGTGTTTTTTGCATATTAAAAAAATAAATCTAAAGAAAAACTTAAGATTTTATCGCGGGTAGCATCGGAAGAATTAACTGATCAAGATGAAAAGGTTACAAAAAATAAACACAAAAAGGTTAGAGTCGGTCAAAGCCTGCCACAAACTATCCCGTCCTTCGTCTACTGTAATATCGCGCTTGTTCTCGTCATTAGTCCTTTCTGCCTTAGGAAATGTTATTTCCTATAACAAACTCTGTTCGTACGAATGTGATCCTTAAAGTTGCAAAATTTAGTAATGTTAACTTTCCAGTCAAGGAACTTATTATTGCTAACTAATTTTGTCACAAAATACTAAGGAAATACACCCTGTTAGCGTCCAAATACTTCATTTTTTTTTTTTTTTGGGAAAATCCCTATTATGTGAGTTTGGTCTCAATTTTGGCACAGTAAATTTGTATGTGAAGTCATTATTTTGGGCCATAAATTATACCCATGTAAACGGTTATTTTTGATAAAAATAAAAATGTTCGCACTGGACGTGGTTAAATCCAATACAAATTTTCATATAGATTCAATTCCATTTAAATTTTTCGCCTTCCTTTGGTATTCTCGAAGACTATTCTTCACTAATCTTTTTGACAAAAATTTCAAAGTTTGTGCGGCTTTTTTAAATATGGACGTAGGGACAATAGTGATCAGCTACAATCTGGAGATTGAAAGCAATAATATCTGAATAGACATAGACAGAGATTGTTAAATCAACTAAGCAACTAAGAGTATAGCTGCGTGGTATAAAAACTCGTAAGGGCAGAAGAATAGATTTTCAAATTAAGTTAATAGAATATGAAATTAAAGTTCACATAACTCTTAACAGGTCCTTCTATGTTTTCGCTTACGGAATCGTATACATTCGATTATTTAATATCTAGTTATATTTTAAGCTGACTTTTCTTTGCGAAAAGAGAAAACGAAGACCTAATCAAAAGTGAAACTATTTTGTGATTCTAATATTGGATGTTGCAAACATTTTGATCAGCGACTTACAGGTAGAAATGACAAAGAAATGGGAAATGTCAGTGTACAAAACGCTTGAATTCGATGGTTTTGACCTTCCTCTACATAAAACAACACTTTTCCATTTAATTATCGATTTACTCAGCATACGCCGACACTAATGAATTCAGTGCTTTCGTTGTTTACTTGAAGAAATTTGATACCGAAGCGCACCAAACACGTTCAGAGGGTTATGGTGATGTTGCTCCATCAATTCCCAATCGTCGGTTTTGGTTTCAATGTGGCGATTTAACACTAAAACTACCATGCGCTGTCAAATGACCGTTTTTCAAATTTCGTTCGAGAAGAGGCATTCGAGTGTCGAAAACGAAATGGAATTTACTATTGCAAAATTTTATGCATTTATTGGACTTCTATATGCACGTGGCGCATATAAGGCTAAAAATGTTAATTTATCATATTTATGGAACACGAAATGGGATCCGTCATTTTTCTCGACAACTATGAGTCGAAATGACTTCGCAGAAATCATGAGATTTATTCGATTTGACAACAAAAATCAACGAAGCCAACGCTTACAAAACGATAAGTTCGCATCGATTTCTGAAGTTTGGTATAAATTTATCGAAAACAGTCAAAACCATTATAAACCAGGAGCATATCTTGCTATAGATGAACAATTGTTTTCTACAAAAGCACGTTGTAGATTTACTCAATACATGCCCAACAAACCGGACAAATTTGGCATAAAATTCTGGTTGGCTTCTGATGTAAGTAGTAAATATATGGTAAACGGCTTTCCATATTTGGGAAAAGATGAAGGGAGAGAATCATCAATCCCACTTGGAGAGTTTGTAACTTTGAAATTAGCAGAACCATATACGGGCCATGGGAGAAATATAACAGTTGACAATTTTTTTACAAGTGCGTCACTAGCGAGTAAACTTCTAACAAAAAGAACGACGCTTGTTAGAACTATCCGAAGAAATAAAAGAGGAGCTGCCAAAATTAGCGATACAGGCAAAGGTACGCTTCTCAACAATATTATACAAATCGAAAGATTGTATTCTTACAATTTATAAAACCAAACTCAATAAAAAAGTATTAATACTTAGTGCAATGCATTCATCCGTTGAAATTGAAAAAAATGCCACCCGTATACCAGAGACAATTAGATTTTACAATAGCACGAAATTCGGTGTAGATGTAACCGATCAAATGGCCAGAAAATATAGTGTAAAATCTAAATGTCAAAGATGGCCCTTACAGGTATTTTTCAATATCTTAGATTTAGCCGGGATAAATGCTTGGATTTTATATAAAGAAACGACGGGTGCGGAAATATCGCGGCTAGAGCTTTTATTTCAATTTGCAGAAGAACTTGGGACCGAATATCGGCAAAAGAAACAGATAAGCAAAGAATGCTCATCAAAAACAATAATAAATACAAATACTGTTTCTTCTGAACAGAGACCTTGTCAAGTAAGATATTGTAAAGTCAATAAAACAAACAAAATTTGTATAAAATGTCAAAAATACGTATGTGGAAAATGTGCAATACAAAATACTGTAATTTGTAAAAAATGAGATGAAAATGCATAAAAGTAAATAAAACATACAACATCGAAAAGCGGGGAACGAGTTTTTATTGTAGCATCAGAAAAATATTTTGTTTACTATCCACTTTACTAAGATACATATGTTTTTACATATGCGGTCATTTGACCACTCATGGTAGAAATAGGTATACATGGAATGCCGGTAGGTTTAGTGTTAAAGTGGCGACACGGATTGGCTGAAAAAGTCATTTTTTGGTCGCTTGTTGCAAGAGTTGTCCAGGATACACTGGTGCAGCTCAAATGGGAACTTCTGCTAGACCCAGCATACTGACCAGACATGACACTTCCTGATTACCACTTGGTCAGATCGATGCAGCATGGCTTGGCTGGTACGCGGGTCCGCAAAGTTGAAGAAATGCGAAAATGGGTCAGTGGGTGGATCGCTGCCAAACCGATATAAGTTCTCTCAACAAAAATACTATAAAATGTTCTAGAAAATGATGAAAACTATTTTGATTAATATGCATTTCACCAACTTACCACAACAAAGCACCTAATAGATAGCTTCAGAAGTTCGAATACATTTCTTCTAACATTCGTCATTGTCTTACCTAAAATACACGCAAACACACACATAAACGCACAGTAATTAGTGTAATATCCCATAGATGTGCAATATCTCACGCAAAACTACTTAAGAAATTACGAAACTATATGTAAATTAAAAATTCATTCATTAAATCATCATATATCACCTGGACGTGTTGGAAATTCTGGAGAAGGATAGCAGTGGCAACTTTTTTCTCCATATTCTGAACACCACTAGAGAAAAACATAACATAAAGTGCGTATTTCTAATCTACGTAAGTGTAATCAGAACAACGCAAAAAAAAAATTGAAAAGTTTTACTTAATAAACTTTCCACGGGAATATAAATTAAAGTAAAAATGAATATAAATTGTTTTTTGATAAAAGCCCCTTAGCGAAACAAGAATTGTCGATCATTGTCACTAATTAAAACAGTAAACGCATGCATTTATTTCATGCCACGAGCAAATAAAACTGAAAAATATCAAAATGTGAATTTAAATGTAAATCCATTACACATTTTAAATTAACATAGTATGAGGGTCAGCAATTTCCGGGATTGACTTACAGATCCGCTGCTAATCAAAAATCGATATTATCCTTAGAAAGTGTCGACAATCCGATAATCTCTGTAGAAACTTCATAACAATTCAATGATTTTTTTACGAGGTGCAATTGTTGGAATCGTGCGGCAATAATAAAAATACTTTTTTCTTACTTAGTCCCGAAATTTATTGGTCGGAATTTATATTCGTTTGTAAACAGACACAGTTTTTTTTTGCAACGTGAAAATAAATAATGACTTTCTAGCCAAAGAGGGTCAATTTAACCGCTATCGATGTAATCGTCAAAAAGCAGTAAAATTTGATTTATTAAAAACCATAAACGAATAAATGTGTGTATGTGAATGTGAATAAATATGCACATACGCGAAAATATGGCAATTGAAGTGTGCAAAGTGTTGTAGAAATACACGTTATTCATACAGATTATGATAATATATTAAAATAATAAAGTGATGCAATTATGTGGTCTTGTTTATAAAATATATTAAGCTTACGATCACGGTATAGTTTATCATAGCATGACAAGGTTAATAGTATGAAAAGCCCGGTACAGAGACTTTCTACGTATATTATATTAAAAATAGTTTATACAGAGAAATTTTGAAAAGTACGCGAAATTAAATAAAAAATTTATTGTAAATTCATCCTCTTTCGTTGACATCCTTGACATATCGTTATCCAATTCGCTTGCTTTCTTTATTTCTTAAAATTCGGTGAAAGATCATCGTTTTGTTATATCAGTCAATTCAGGATCATTATATTTTACACCACTTGTGGCACCGGCTGTATTAAATTTGTGCGGACGTGTGTAACACTGGGAATGACGTAAGATAGACCCTGTGCGCCTGTCCGTCTCTCCGCATGATGTCTACCCATGTGCTTTTGCGCCCAATCTGCAGTTCGCACTTTTCCAGATATTTTGATGGATCTTGTTACACCGCTATACTTTGGTTTAAGGAGAAACCTATTGGAAATAGTGCTGTTAGGATTAGTTTTCGACCACCCCTCCTTTATATCGCCTTATTTTGGGAAGTTGCTATACAAAAAATATTGCAATTTTCAGACTACCGCGACCCACAATTAATCCAAAATGGATGTGGGAAAATTTGGATCGAATCGGGCAACGTTTATACCACAAAAAGGCCTAAATTTCAATATTTCTTCGTGGAAATTGATACGTAATAGAAATGTGACACAGCAATTAACCTTATCGAAGTTAGATCATGTAGATCAATTTTTGGATCTCATCCCATATGAAGATACTAATGACAACTAAATGAAGTTGTTTTCTAAAAGTAATTTGATATAAAACTTCACTTGGTCATATTTAGATCAAGTAGACGCATGCAAGGATTGTCACCCTTATATGCGAAAGAAGTTAATGTTTACTATTTTATGATGAATATTTGTCCATAATAGCAATCTGACATAAAAATTAACTGGATCAAATTTGAATCGCGTGGATCGGTGTTTTGGACATCATTCCATATAAACGGCTAAAGCGGCTTACATAAAGAGCAAGCCCTTATGTGATGACAAAGTTTAATTTTTAGTTTATTATGACGCACAAACAACTGAAAGGTTACAAGATCCCTGACAAATAAATCAAATTTGGAAAATTTGAAACACGTTTGGTGACGTTTTGGGCATCCTACATTATAAGGTCGCTCATAAAAAATATACCTCTACATAAAAATAATATGTCAGTTTTAGTGTATTAGCAAGAAACAAATTAACGACTGCGTTTGGCGATACTGCTGTAAGATATTTAATAGACGGCCTTGCCCGACCACATTGTGCTTACGTACTTTCAAAATCATTTCCCATATTAATTTATGTCTTGACGGCAAATCATGCTAATGCATGCATCACGCTAATGAACTCTACATACATGCGCTACATAAAATATAGTTAATATATTCCAGAAAATTAGTACTTTCCCGTTGCGTTAGAAAAGTAGTTCCCCAATTCTATTGAGCAAAAATTACAAAAAGACATCTTTTTGAGAACTACGTAGGACCAAGTCAACCTTAACCTTTTGACTCTAATAACAAACAAGCAATAACGTATCGTTAAAAATTGCTTTGTTGTTTCTCCTTTACGATCTATACACCTTTGTCTACGCCACGCTTAAGACTTGGGAAACATGGCCTCTTCACAAGCTCCTCCCGAAAATCGTTGTTCGCGCAATTTATTCCTGACATTTGAATACAGAAAGAAGTCATTGAGTGCCAAATCAGGTCTGTACGGCGGATGAATGCTTAATTCGATTTTTCGATTAAATAGCCGGCTGTTATAACAGGTACAACAGAGCTCCCATTGCCTTGATCAAGAACTTTCTCTTATTTCTTATTGCACCCAAAACGTCCGGCAAATAAATGGTTGCGTATAATTGATCGCTTTATCAGCCTTGCTACGCGACTAGTTTTTCTGAATTAACGGACGAACTTTGGTCTCAAATATTGCTTCGAACGTGAATAGTTTTAGTTGGGTTTGGTTCATTTTGAAGCACTTATAGAGTGGACTGCTCCGGCTCATGCGTGTAGATCCATGATTCGTCGCCTGTTACGATTTTACTTACGCCATCATTGCATTTCTTATGCATTTTCTTACGCAAGCGTCATTTTGAGATTCTGTAGGATCCAACGAGAAAAAACCATTTGCGCAGCTTAATGTATGTTGGCGAAGTTAAACTGTTGTCTTCCTATAACTGGCCATCGTACTCCCACCTCTTTTAATCTACTTTGGTACGAAACTTAAAAACATGTAAGAAGAAAACTACATCGTTGTGAATCATATAAAGTGTAGAATATGCTTCAGATAATTTATTCGACCAAAGACTTCCTTTTAATTTAATTTGCAAGAAGACTCTAAATTATTTTGATTAGATAAACACCAAAATATGATTCGATTATAATTCTTCTCTCTATTAAAGTCGTGCAAGAACAAATCTGGCTCTTCGGTCCAAAGACAAAATATTGTTACTTACAGCTGTATGTCCACTAGAATAGATCTATTTCTTGATTTGAGATATTTTCTCAGTAAGTATAAATGTCTCCTTCTGCCTTTAGAGCTTTAATTCGCATCTGCAATTTTTTCTCTATAAAGTGTCTGTATCAACTTTGAGAAGCATCAAGTACGAAACCGCACGAAAATGCTAATTGTGAAAAAACTTTATGTGCAACTATCAAGCTGTACAATTAGCCACAAAAAGTTTGGACAAATTATATTTGAAATAATCATGATATTGGATATGTGCAAACCAATATATCACCGAGCAAGTGGATCTCCTTTCTATTCTATATCGTATATCCTGCCGAAACTAATTTTAAATAAAATTTTCAAGCAACTTCCTACATCAGCTGCTAGGCGCTAACAAAAGACGTTCTGTCGATTTCATAGGCATCATCTGCCAAAAGAAAATTTTTACCACATACCTACTGTCGACGTAAACATTCAGTTTGTTCACAAAGCTTCAATTTTCCTTATAAAACAGCGCAGGCAGTATTTTAAATGCAAGATAATTCTATCTCGTTCCATGTACTCATAAGCAATGCTTTTGAGTTCCTTCTGTAAACAAAGTTTTATAGGAGAAAATTTTTGCACATAGAAAATAATTAAATCCAAGTTTACATAATACGTTTATGTGATAATGAGATAAAAATATATTTATATACACATGTGTTGTTACGCTTATTATACTACAACTTCTAATATTTTACAAAGCGTTTTCTTTGCCTTCGTCAACTCGTCAACAACTTTAAGACAGAGTTGTTGTTTTAGGAAGCTTTTTTTGGTTTTTAAACAAACCCAATAGAACTTGTAACCGCTGTGCGAATTCGTGAGGCCACAAATTGAAGAAAAGAAAATTGTGAAAAACGCGCAATAAAAGTCTGATCTTTCTGCAATCGTCAAAAATAAATATTAACCGAAAAAGTAAAAAATTTGCAAAGTTATGCAAAAAATGGACTACAAATTTATCACAATTAACAAGACTATCTTACGTATGTATTAAAATGATGTCGATATATCATATTGTTACGAAATTCTTTTCTGGATCCGGTTCCTAACGCTAGATCGGTGTTTTTCTTCTTAATGGAAATGCACTTGCGCGTTTTCACTTCAAGGTTCTTTCATTTACAATGAATTTCCTTAAGAGTAGGATTATTGTCTGTTTCGATTGACTCTGCCTTCCGCAAATATTCTGTCTATATACATTTTTACAAGCATGTTACTAATATCTAAGTTCATGGCTTGAGTGTTAATCCGTGAATCGGTGTTTCCGCTAATCTTTCTCGTCGGCCGGCAGCTGCATGACGCGCCGAGAACGTGCACTTGGCTTTTCCCTCTCTGTGGAATTTATTTTCTGGGAAAATCAATTAGTTGGTATGAACTAGATTTGGGATTAATTTTGCCCTTTTGTTTAACCTCAGTGTTCATGCTCTTTTTTATACTCAAGATTTTGAATCGACTTAGCGCATTCCGTCCGTCCTTTAAAACGTTTAGATAGAAAGTTAAAATTTGACATGCCTACCTTTGAAGCCTTCAGTGAGGAACAACTGCGATTTGTCTTTAAACAAAACTACTCTAGAAAAAGGAATAACTAATAATCTATAAGACATATTGATCTAAAATATAGCGTTGTTAATGAAATATTTTGCAATTCTAATCTGTTGGTTTAAAATGATGGGTATTAAGAGTTCTTCGTACACCGCATACCAATAGCCTATTTTAGTTGCGATCTTTACTCATGGGTAGAGCACAAGAATTTGCTTGATATATTCGCTCTTTACGAACTTTACTTAAGTGAGGACGACCTCCTTCTCCTGTATCACGCAATTTCTATTTCTGCTGCACACAATTGTAAACGGCGATAGGGCGATTTACTCAAATGTCTCAATAAATTTCCACATATATTTCGAATGCTACTTTCCACCAGGTTCCTTACTTGGCAGAGTTCAATAACTGCTTCAGGCATTTTAGTTGAATACCCTTGACTGTATTCTGATTTCATGATGGATTCTAATAGGCCGATATTACTAACACCGGCGGATTCAAATAAGTTATATTTTAATGGCCGGCAGCATTTTCTAATCAGGTATGCTCTGGTGGATGACGATCGATTCTGAGTCTATAAATTCTGGTGGTAAATGTATGGAACTGGGTTCCATTATGAAAGTAGCGATGGACTCTAACAGACATCAATTCTGAGGCATTAAGGTGAATTCTGATATGGTCGATTCTAGTGGGCACCGATCGATCCGAATATGTCTATTCTGGGTGGTCGGTGGATTCTGATAGGGTTGCTTTCAAATTTTATATGGATTTGGAATTTATATTGGAAAAGCAGTGGTGGTAATACCGGATCTTGGATAAGGACGACGAGATTGTTTTTAGAGAAGAATATTTACCGCTAACACTTACAGTAATGGCTTGATCCCCTGAAACTCGTTCGTAATTCCGTATAAACACTTTGGCACATATACCTGCACATATACACAAGGAAAGAAAGTTTTATGTATTATATTAAGCTATTGTTTTTTCTTTTATAATTTAGACAAACCGTTGATGGTTTTGAAAATTTTGCTTTCTATCGAAACTAGCAAGAATGGAAAGTTGCTAAACAATTTGAATATTAAATAAACTTTCGCGACAATTACATTTGCTTTGTGAACAAGAACGAATGAAACACTTTTCCTTCCTTTAGACGAGAAAAAATTTTTATAAAATAATATAAACATACTTTAAGAAAAAATATGAAAAACAATTATGTTGAAGAAGATGTGCAGAAGCGTATAGATTTATTTTCCTAACTAATTGATTAAGTTACTTTACAAATTTTCTTTTTTAAATTTAAATTTAAATTGAAAACGATATAATTTTATCGTATGTTCAAGTACCTTAAGCGTGCGAAAATGGAGCGCAACTTTCTTACTAATGTATGCAACGTATTAACTAAGATATCCTTTAAAGAAAACGTACAATTCATTTGCTGATACGTGTCGTGAATGACAACAATATACAGAAAAATATGTCGGCCGCAAAACCTAAAACATGTCCTAAAAGACCTAAGGTCTAAACATATTTTCAAGAAGTAAAAAAATTATGTTCGATTGTGCCCGAATCTTCTACAAATGTTGAGGAAATGATGGCAGTTAAGCGTTGAGGTTTACATTGAAATTGAAATTGGTTAACTTGGTTAAAATGAACCAAAATTCAAAATAAAATTCGCTACATTGGCCGTTCGAGCAAGGCGATAAAGCTTTTCAGACTTAGGGAGGAATTCTTAAAATTTGAAACGAAGACGAATTGCCCAGATCGGTAACATGCGAATAGTTTGCCAGTCTGCGCTAACTTAAGTGAGCTCTGTTAGGAAGTTTTGATGCATTCGTAATACTGCTCCGATTTTGCCCCGTCTGACTACCATTTTTTTTATTCTCCGCTAAACTCTGTTAAAGGTACATCTGCCCAAAAAATTGCAAAAAATTTGCAGTGAACTTATAACAATTTTATAAAAAATTATCGAAAGGCTTCGGACGAAACTGATTTAATAAAATAAAAGACAAGAAGTATGTGTTGAAGCTTTAGTAAAAAACGCTACCAACCTTTTTCTTGATCTATTTATTATATATCAAGAAAATGTTATTCTTATTCGGGGTAACGAGCGCTGTTTCACATGTCAAAAGTAACGAGTGGGAGTATAAAGTATGCGTGCTGTTCCACAACATGATACACTTATGCTTTAATATAAAAAATATTTTCTTTAATTTTCATGTCCTTCGCAATTAATTGTACGATGGCCTTAAGCCTCACAAGTGAGTCAATTTTTATTAGAGCAATCGTTTCGGAACCACTTTTTGGACCAATTTTAGGATTTCTGTCGGTCTTTCTATTTGGTTTGCCGTTCCATGCATGTTGTAAGGTTTACGATATCGACAAAAATGAATGCTGTTAGAAATGCCTTAAATAAATCCACTTTCACTATTGCGCGTACCTAAACCTCGGTTTAAGAAAAAATCATTACACCGTAAAATATCAGCTGCTTATTATATAACTTTTCTTAATAAGCCCTTATGGAAAATGTTATTTCCCCTTAATAGACGAAAGTGGAAAATTTGTTTGGGATAAGCCCCCTTCTGAAAGTCTTTAGCATTCATACAAAAACAAAATTTTTAATGTTTTACAAAGAACGCTGACCCTGAATAGTAATACAACGAAAAAAGGTACTGCATATGTCAAATTCGGACATTATTGAGTCATTATTTGGACCCTGCCCCATGTAAGAATTTGCAGAATCGTTCACCTATTTCAACATTGCAATAGTGCCTCATTTTTTGTATTTCGTACCCTAAACAGGAGACGAATAATAAGTCCCTTCACGAAGAAGAAAAGAGTAATAGGTACTAATCTTAAATAGTGTGCGTACATCTTGTGAAAATATTGTCTTATATTTTAACCTTTTATGAAATTTATTATTTATTTATTGTTTTATTACATTCTTAAGTTAATCGTCGGCCTTATTCGACTGTACTATTTCAACTCGTTTGTGAAAATCGAATGGACTTGGTAAACTCACATCCGATAACTTTTGAAATTAGAAAAGCTTAACAGCCAAAGTGGCATCCCGACATCCCAGTAAAGCCCTTTCTTTTCATAAATTCTGCTGCGTATAAATAGAATTTAATACTTTTTTTACACTTTTCTATCTCTTTATATAACATGTTTCACCGGAACTTAAAAGTTTCATTGAAAAATATTCTTTTGAGCAACAAGATAATAGCAAGGATTGAATTCCTTTCCAATACCTTTTCCTTTCAGCTGTACTGACGTTACCCTAGCGTAAGTGCGAAAGATAGAAGATTACCTGCGAGAGAATTTTAGTACAACATACAACGTCGAACTCTTGTTATTTACTTTTTTCTTATCCCTATATTCTTATTTTCTGTCTTCAACGTTAAATACTTCCTTAATACTTTTCTAGTTTTCGCCTTAAGTTAACATTCTTTTGTTGTAAAATGCACACAATACACAGAGCTGCACACAATACACAGAAAAGCAAATAATTATTTAAAAAAAACTAATTTTTTCTAGAAGAACTGCAAAGGAAGAAACTAAAATCAGAACAACTTTGCGTTAAAGATCGCGGCAATGTTTTCAAAAAAAGAGTTAAGAAAATTACATTCGGTCGTAACCGAATTTTTCACACCCATCGCCGGTGTCCTAAAGGAGACAAAAAAAGTAAAAGAACTAAATTTTCATGCTCCATAATACAGAGTGAACGCAGCTATTTTCAAAATAAAAGTTTTTATTGCGTGTGGGCGTTGTAGGCGTGTCCTTGGAAAAGTTTAAATCACTTTCAAATTCTCTTGCATATATGCAGGCGACATCTTCACTTTCGCAAACCGAAGAATGTTTATCACACGTAGTACACAGTTGGGAAAACATACAGATGAACAGACGGATATGCTTAGGTGCATTCCACATTTGAAGCCAAGAATTTATATGCTTTACGGCATTTTTGAAGCTTGTTTGTACACGTTACAAAGGTGTTGAAGAAAAAAATTAGAAAATATGAGTAATGATGAAAAAACAAATTTTTTACTCCGTTTTAAAAACAGAAGTACAGAAGTACAGAAGATTTACATAGCACTATTAGCTTGTCCTTCGACTGATTCGGACCATTTTCAATACCAACCAGCGTGCAGGAAACCCAATGTTTCTGCCCAATTGCAAGTCGATAGCTTGGTTTTTGCGACCAGCAAAATAATTAAAACATACATTACGCTGGTGGACGGTCACACAGACGGACAAAAATGGCAAAATGAATATACCCCTTATCCTTCGGTGATGGGTATAAAAACGATGAAAGATGTTATTTGAAATTGTTTCTCTAATCGCATGTACATCAAAAGTAGTTGTACATTATTTAAAATTTCAAGTGATCACCAACTCTTCAAGAAAGTGTTCAAAGAAAGTTTAATTAAATGAAAAAATTACACTTCGCTCTTTAAACCCTTAAGGGCCAATCCTCGTCGCAAATTCAAAACAAGACAAGCACACCACGGGCAATGATCGAATCAAAACTTCAAACAAAGGGATCACACGACAACGTCTACCTCTATCAGCCGTTAGCTTATTTATATTCATCAAATTTTAAATCTTTAGTTGGCTTTGAACTGCATTCGACGACTGTAGTAATTGTGCACAACCTCTTCATTAATTGTAAGCGCCAACTCGGAACTCCTTTTGATCCCACACTTTAGGTTAAGGGTATGTACGCATTTATAAGTACAGACAATTCAGGTCTAGTACTATTAAAATGCAACTATGACAGATGTGACAGACGTGTTCAAAATCGCTTCTAAAGACAGAATAGATGATTTCGAATAAGATTGAGAATTCAGTTGCCGACGCCATTCAGACAAGGGCAGTTGTTAGGCTATTTTGTAAGTCTTAACTCTAATCTGAGAAGCCCGTTGGCGGTATCATAAGTTGAATATGCAATATATATATATTTAAGTTGATAATAAAAGTAAAGCTAAAGTTAAGTTGGTAATAGTCAAAACTATAAATCGTAAGTAGATTCCAATTAGCTTCAGCTCTATTCTAGCCGTTATAGAGGCATTTGATTGCGCGATCCAGGAAATAGAAATTTTCTTGGCAGAGCCGCTTGACTACCCATTCAGCGCTACCTAGGTAGACAGATGAGCAAATTTGCGTCCTTGCACAATCAGTTGACAATTGTAGGATATTTAGGTACGAAGTTTGCTACAGAAGACAAGCTCGATGGTTAAGCGCCGTAATAGCTAGAAGAAAAAAAGATTAAGAAACTTACTTTTAGAATGACTATCAGCAATGAAAGGCTATTTGTGTACTTTAGTTTAAGTCGCCGTGAGCATCAAGCCGCTGCTAACGTCGAACTTCTTATCTAATGACTATAACCGTGTTATCTGTTGCCGCTACTTAATAAGGAAATGGAATTGGCTGACAAATAAATGAAAACAAGAGTCCGCGACCCAAATTTGAAGCAGCTCGAATTGGCGAACAGAAAGAATTGTGTTTCCCTACAGCATTTCAAGACATTAAATAAAAAAGATCCATAATCTTTATTGTTGAAATGGATGTTTGCCGTATTTTTCTGCGTTTAACGATCTAGGCCGCTTTATCTGCTGTTATCTATACATTATTGTTTGCTGCCTTTGGAATACACTGTTATCAGCTTACAGAAAAAAATCACAAAGCGTAACACACAAGAAGGATAACATTTACGTTGTTTCTACATTTACTCATACGGCGGTACGGTATATGCGTTTATTTAGATATTTCGATTCCATAGCCTGCTAAACTTTTACAATTGTTACAGTCCACGTCGTTGTTATTCCAGTTATTTCTCTTTTTCCAACAAATATTTAAATTCCTGTTTACATGCCCATGCAAGCATTTACTCAACAAGTTTTTTCACTACTAATGCGTAGACATAGTTGTGCATCTCTATCTATATTTCAAGCTTCTGGGCAATGCCAAATTCAGTAATCTTATATTTAGTATTGCTATAGATTCAGGAAAACTAGCAGTTTATGTTGTTTTCATCCCCTTTATCACTTGCGGTATGAGAGTGTGTTAAGTTTGTGTCGATGTATGCAACACACAGAAGGACTTGAGATGGACCCATCTTTTGTTATATCAATCGCTTCACTATCACTTTCTGAATCAATTTAAGCATTTATATCCGTACGTCCACCTGCCAAACTTGTTTATTTGTGTTCAATCTACGAACCGCAATTTTTTGGATATATTGATGAAAGTTGGTAGACTGACGTGTTTTGATCATTGATGTTAAACAATTCAAAACAAAACAAGTAAGAAAATTATATTCGGCAAGGACCGAATCTTTCATGGCCATGACCGTAATCCTAAAAAAAGGAAAAAGTAAATTTCTATAATATTGGGTGAGCACGGATCTGTTCTTATAGTGTCAGGATAAAAATGGAAATTTACATGTTGTATGTGTTGTACTTTATGACTAACAATCAAAAAGCACGGAAACAAAAGCATTCACAGTTTATATTACATAGGCGTGTGGGCGTTGTAACCGTGTTTTTCGAAAAGTTTCAATCATTTTAAAAATTAACAGCAATTAACAGATTACATACGTCGCTATGGATTTAGGGAATGGTAACTCGTAAGCGAATCGCAAAACAGGCGAGTTAGTCGGAAATGACTCGTGAGAGTTGACTCAAGAGTGTTGAATTGCAATATTTAAACGGGCAAAACCAGAATGAGAATGAAACCGTTGTAAATATAATTTCCTGTAAATAATTTGCAAATAGATTTCTTAATTTAGTAAATAAAACCCACACTATTTTAAAATCACAATTCAGTGGTGCAAGCTTTATTTGAAAACGAGTTGAATAAGACATAAAATCACGAAAAGGACGGATTCACGTTACAGCAGAAAAGAACAAGCCCCGAGAAGACATTTATCTACCCAAAATTCACTTTGACAGCTTGTTCCGGTTATCAATTAAATGATACGAAATGATCTCAACGGTCAACATTACGTTACCAATGATTGAATCACTTCGCTTTTAATACTGGTGTTCTAACACTTTGATTTATGTCCTTGACTTTTTTCCGAATTTTGTGTTAATTAAAGAGCAAATCCTGTTTTACAATTTAACTCAGATAGTGACTTGCCAAAGTCAACACGATTTTTTAAATATGTAGATTAAATAAATTGAGATGTTTTGTTTTACTATCCTTTATTTAACAAATCCACAAATTTTTTAATATTTCATTTTCATCAGCTAGAGCTTAAAACTAACATTTAGGATTGATGCCATACCTGAACGGAGCTAAAGTTAACAATTTACATTGTTGGAAACCTATGGGTTGGCCGATATTTTGCAGTCAGGACTTTTAATACTTTAGCGAAACCGGAGAGGATATTTATAATAGGATGCAAGGCCAGACCGGTGAGAAGTGTTTACAACGACTTCAAATTAGATTCGTTGTTTATGAAATTCTTCTTCTTCTTCTGTTATTCAGCAAATTAACAACCGAAAACTCGGTGGGATGTGTAGTTTATGAAATTCAATGTTTATTATTTTGCCCTTTAGAGTAGTCCTCGAATTTACTCTTTCTGTTAGAGTGGTCGTTGCCTTATATATTTAGCAATTGTTTTACCATTGAATTGTGATTATCGGTACAGTATTGATGCAAGATCTTCCCATTCCATTGAAGTGGAGGCCTTGGTTGTCATAAATTGGCCAACACTGTTTTATAATTTCGTAAAGTAGATTCTTTATTCACGTCAATGAAGGACAAGGGTATTCTCACTTTGTCGAAAGTATATATATTTAGCATCAGCATCTTTTGCCATAAGTTTCTGTGTATGCTCTAGATGCTTGATCAGTATCACATTCTGAATTAAATTAAGCATGTCCTTCTACCCATCTGGCTGTCTGTCCGTCTGTGTCATGTCTGTTGTAAACATTCTCTTGGACGCAAAATTGAACCTATCAACTCCAAATTTGGCGGAAACATAAGAAGCTCTTGCACGCAGGCTATATTAGGCCAAACTGCTCGATAGACAGTATCACGTAGATCGCGAACACCCCTCTCTTTCAAAAGAAATAAGAAATAGGTTTCTTACTTTCTTTTAATTTCATCGTATATTCTGCGGGCAATGCTCGAGTATCTCTACAAAAATGAATAAAATCTTCCACGCCTACTTAATTTTGTAATGTATCATAACTTCATTTTTTGTCAAAAATTTTATAACACACTGAAGCAAAGTTAAAAAATCCCATAAGATATATAATTTCTTGACCAGTTTCAAATTCGGAATGCAACTAAGCATGTGCGTGCATTCATCTATCCATCGGTACGTCTGCGCAACTATATAGTAGTATTAGTAATATCTGTGGTAAACATTTCCCGGATCGCAAAAATGAAGATATCGCCTGCAAGCTAGCAAAAGTATTTGAAAATTATCTGAACTTTTCAAAGAACACATCTACAACGCTCACACGTCTATGTAACAAGTTCTGCGAAAACTTTTGTTTTCCGTGTTTTTTGCTTGTTACTCGTAAAGTAGAAAACACGCACAACACGACAGTCTTGGCCAGCCAAGGTAGACTTTTAATAAGACGGATTTCACACTGTTTCAAAGATTAGTAGCGGGTATTAATTTAGGTCAACCCCTCGCGGACATAGTAGTTTTGGTTTCCTCGTTTATCTTATCTGCGAAAGCTGGTTCTAAGTTGAGGTGGATGAAAAGAGCAAATTTTTTAAAACATGACTACGCTATATGGCCAGAAGCAACTTTTCAGCTGAGAGTGTTTTCCTAGGTACTTGCTGTAGATGAAATCTTGTGTCATCAGCAACCCATAGCGTTTTTATAAATTCGTCAATTCTGAGAGAAAAATCACACAGATGGCTTTGGAACATTTGTTGTGCGTACGATTTCATCCATTTTTGCTAACTTCTTTCAAAGTAACTTCAACTCCAACAACTTTAATGCCTCCTGTCCCTATCCGTTTCAGCTAAATGAGTGCGTGTTCATCCTCAGAATAATTATCCCTAATGTTCAGGGCTTACAAGCACTAAGGTCGTTAAAGTATAGCTGTATGCCGGACCCGGATGGGGTCGCCTCCTCTGTTTCTAATGTATGCGGATGATGTGAAGCCTTTCTGCATTGTTAATTCGGAAATTCAATCAAAGTTCTTCCAAGCTGACTTAAATAATTTGGCAACTTGGTGAGATTAAATCAAAATGTAAGAAGCTATTATTTTCGAGACGAAATTTGTTCGCAACGGATTATTTTATAGATTCACTCAGATAGGAGAAAGTAAAATCATTTACGGACCTAGTCATCTTGTTTGATTACAACCTTCTACTACTAGTCTTTATTAAAAGCAGGTCCATGGAATTTGACGACTCATACGTAACGAGTAGACTACATAGCTTAGTACGCCTTGCATTGAAATACGCCCCGCACCTTGGTCACTTTCGTATTGTTGCCATGTGAATTTCATAGAACTTTACCAAAGCAGTTTCTTCTTTTCGCTCTAAGAAATTTAGGTTGCGATTTACATGTCCCTTTATCTGCTTATGAAAATAGGTTTCTACTTATATCCTTGCCATCACTAGAAAAACGTAAAGTGGTATTAGGTATTACTTTCATGGTAAAGTTGATTAATGGCGCCATCGATTCGCCAGTTTTGCTAAATGCGATCATGTCCCATTCGTCCGACAAGGACCTCTCTTTTTGAATTATGGGCTTTTTAACCCGCTTAGAGATCTCTATAATAATTTAAACGAGGCTCATAACTTAATTTCCTTGTCGGATTCTGCTTCCATTAAAACTTAGTGCCCGTGTAGTGCGACGATATACTTAAACTAAAATTTAAATCCTATTAATGAGCCGCGCTCTATCAACGTACTGACTCTTGTTTACGAAACCATGTAGTAGGATGTGGCTGAGTTTGATGAGTAATGATAGTCACGTTGTTTATTTCTTATATGTCTGTATAAACTGTCGCAGTTTTACATTTTTTTCTAATTTAATTGTAATAAGTGAAGCCTTCAATTGCAGGGATGGCGTAATTTAGCTGAGTCTTCACTATGCCTGAATTCCGTGCTTAAAAATAAATAAACAAACTCCCAATGTAATATCCCACTTTCAAGAGCAATTATATAAAAAACACTAAAAACATTTTACTCATGCAATGCCAACCACTAAATACCTTGCATTGCTTCGTCTATCACAATTCTTTCGTTATTTTCGTGATAAAATATCATGTTTCCAATTTATTAAAATTAATTTTCTCGCCAACGATCTTATTGTTTCTTAGCTGTCTTCATAGTTGCTTGAGAACTGCTACATGGGCGCCAAAAAATAAATCTGCTCGGTGTAAATATTGTTTAGATAGTTTTGTGTCCAACTACTAGTATGAGCAGTTCGTGTTCTGTTGTGTTATTAGGTGATGGCGTTAAATTTGGATACGCAACCTCTACAGGTCAAAATTGTAAAAAAATGGGAAATATCAGTGCGCATAATGATTAAATTCGACGATTTTCATCTTTTTCTGTTTAAAATAAAAGTTTTCAATCTCGTACTTTTAAGATGTTCAGTGTGCGCAAACGCTAACCATGTAATGCTCAAAATTGCATTTTCTACATCCATTACTTTTGTTGTTTGATTTGAAGAAATCTGTTGCCGAAGCCCATTGAACACTTTTAGAAGCTTATGGTGATGCTGCTTCACCATATCCCAATTGTTCTTTTTGGTTTCAAAGGTTTAAATTTGATGATTTCGATATTAATGAGAAAGGACAGTCTAGAGAACCAAAAAACTTCGAAGGCAGTGAGTTACAAAACTTACCGTACGAAAACCCAGCTGAAACTCTCAAGAAACTTCCGGACAGCTTAGTCAATAAATTAACAGTTTCTTGACGTTTACATGCGATGAGAAAGATTCAAAAGCAGGACAATGACTGACTTACGAATTGACTCAAAATGCCATTTCGAACCGTTTCAACGTAGCAGTTTCATTACTTGCCAGCCAAAAAAAGAAGAGTTTTCTGTGGCATATTTTGACTGATGATGGAAAGTGGATCCACTACAATGACAAGCTCAAAAAGACATGGGTGCTAAAACAGAATGTTCTGTAGATGTCTATCGATGTCAACTGAACAAATTAAACGAGGTATAGTTGGAAAAAAGACAGCTCGAATGGGAAGTTCTGCCACACACATGGCGCCTTCTGATTACCACTTGTTCAGATCAATACAGCATGTCTTGGGTGCACGCGGTTCCATAAAGTTGAAGAAGTACGAAAATAGGTCGATGATTGGATCACTGGCAAACTTATATCGTTTTTTCAAGGCGGTATTACCGTGTTGCCAAAAAGATGGGAAAAAATTGTAGAAAACTGTGGAAATTATTTTGATTAATTGCACCAATTTTTCTCAACAAATATATATATAAGTGTACATTTTAAAGTAAAAAAAACTATCAAAATTAAGGCAACCAGCTTACGGCTTAGTTTTCAAACAGTTGTACGGAAAATGGTTTCAGAAATTGACCCTCCCAATTCAAAATTTTCACATCGATTGAACATCTCGAGATACTATTACTTTGTTTGTTGAGAAATTTTAAAAATTGAAAATTTTGCTCATATAACTTCTCACAATAAAGCCTCATACGCGAAGTGCTTGTAAATTTGGTCCGATCCGAGACAAGACAGACAAAAGGTTGGTGAAGCGGACAGACAGGTAGACAAGTTAAAATCGATTCTGTGAATGGCTTTCGGTAGAAGAAAAAAGTGAGACGTTATGATAATGGTATCTTCGCACGAATTTAATATACCTTGTGCTACAATTCGTATAGGGGAAAACAATAATGAGTATTTTTAATAAAAAATTATTGATCATTCATATTTTCGCATATGGAATGTATTACGCGGGGGTGAACTTATTTCTGAACTCTTGCTAATAAAAGCGTTTTTACAAGAAATGAGTTTTTGCATGGTAACAATATGTAACGATATGTAATTGTTAGTTGTTTACAGTGAATATGGGCCCAGGATAGTAATGTGACTTTTTAACTTATTTTCATTAATTTTTTTAATTTCACAAGTCAACGAATTGTATTTTCCCCTTGTGTTGCGTTATTTCCACCTAAGTCATTTTGCTACATAATCTTCTTTTAACTTGGCAGCACAAGAATAATAGGAATACAGTAGCACAGCACGTAATATTCTTATTTCAAACCCCGTTGCATATTTATCTCAACTAAAAATGGCAAAAAATTAAAAAGCAAAAATTCTACACAAATATTCTGAGTTGAAAGGGTACGGTACATCAGCAACTTCATCCTCGTGCAGCTATAAAAATTTTCATTACTGCAACGCGGAAGTGGAAAGGAAAAAGAGTGAAAACACAAATTATTTAAAACGGCTTTAGTAGGAAAACGTGTCAGATATAATTGGTACTTAACTAACTTAGTCTAGCACAACAACAAAATGCGTAGCTCTGCGTCTTTTTGCTATTTCGCCCACAAATGTTTATATTACATTATGTTATAGGTCTATTCGTACGGCAATTTGTCCGCGTTATAATTTCTGCTGCTTCACTCGTAACTTCGCTTAAAAATACGTGTAAGCGGATTAACACCATCCTTTAGGTTACTGCGCCGTTAAGAAGGCTTTTCGCTAAGCATCTTAGCTCCACTGAACATATCGTTATAATGCTTTTCTCTTCTTTTAAGTTTTTTTACATTTCACATAAAATTTTATTGTATATTTATGCGTTGAACAGGATTACAAATGTATATTAAAAATACAAAGAAATAATAAAAACTTACCCTTACATAGTAAATTAAAAAATAAATAAACTCATGAACGATTTCAGAAATATCATCTAGTAGGTATCGAGGATTTATGCGCCAAGAGCATAATGAAGTCGTCAACTCTCAAATTATTAGCTCGTCTCAGTAAAGCAAAATATACGCAGAATAAACGAGAAGAGATATGATAGCTTCCTATGCACACAAGTTCACGTTATCCGAAAAGAAATATCAAATTCTTGTTTTTCGCCAAATACTTGAAACAAGTGCAAGGGGAAAGAACTCCTTATTGTAAATTGTTACGCATATTGTCCACTACTACTATAAGTATTGTAAACGACTATAAAAACATAATTTAAGGGTCGATGCCATTTACGATATCGGGTCGACGTGTCTGTTTCGACGAAAATTTCTTGCAGGCTGCTTTCAATTGGAAACCATTGCTTGTCCTCAGGTATATCTTAGTTAGAATGTCTTCGTAAACTTGAAGCCAAGCCACATTTCTCATAACGCCCCACTTCGATTTTCCTCTTTGCGCTTTAAAAGCCGTCGACCGCGCAATTAGGAAGTTCTTTAAAAATTCAATATGTCTCCAAAAGTGATTTGTTTCGATTCGGCAAAGTCAGAAAATTAATTTAAAGGAGGGAAGAGAATTGGGTAAGAGATACTGCAGAAACTTATGTTAAAGGTATAAAACTGGAGCACAGTCAATAATTTTTCGAGTGTTTGTAATGCGAACTGACAGAGAAGTCATTGCGCAGAAGCTTATTGGATCATACAAATAATCAAAAGCCATAATTTTGCTTTATAAAACTCTTTTCGTAGTTTCTCAAATGCATTGCAATTTGTATTTAAAAATACACCCTTTTAAAGAAATATCATTTGCATACAGATACGTGGCCTTTTGCTGCAATAAATAGGTAGCCGAATTAGCGAATTAAGCGGTTAGACAACCATAAAGACTTTTAATCTTTTCAATTATGAAAAAATTCGGAGCAATCGACGCGTATCAGAAAAGATCCGTCTGCCAATAACATCGAAATTTAACAGTGTTCTGTGTTTTACGGCTCTTTACTATTAAACACTTTCAATGGAGGTTTTGAGAAATAAAGCGATAAGAAGAATATAATAAGAAGAATATATATGAATAAATTCTCGATAAATTAAAAAGTTTTAATTGTCAATGAAGCCAATTAAGACCGAATTAAAACATTAATACCTAATGAACGTTCAAAGAAATCGCAGAAGATTGTAAAAACGTTTGCTAAGCACATAATTAAAACCGTAAGCCGTAAAAGTAGTTTTAAAAAAAGCGATAAAAATGTTGTTCGATATGTAAGCAAGCAAGTGTGATATATTCGCTTCGGGAGGTCCCCTATCAAATAAAGAATTATCGCGATTTTTTTTGTCTGTTACGGCCTTTTGTTTAGCTTTCCGATAACATTAGATGGTTAGCAGAGAGTATATTTTCCAGCCTTGGCACATAGGGGATGCTTACTTCCGTGGGGTTGCTAATCACGTCACATTTCGCACTTAGGAGCATAAATATAGATTTTTATATCGTAGATTGGTCGAATGACGAACTTCGTAACAAGGTCCTTTCCAACTCTTCTATAGAAAACCGGCATATGATGACAAATGTGTTACTACATCATATTTACTTTGCCCTCTCCTACTTACGGCGTTTCTTCTAGAGGAGTCATTTTATATTTCAACATTTTCACTCTCTTACTGGATTAGATGTTATTGTTCATCTTTTATATGTCGCAACAAGGATTCTCCTCTATCAAGCAATCCCACTTCTGATAATATGAAGCTACCGACATCTTCATTCGTTTGTTGTCTGTCCGAGCGTTTCCGATATTAAGCCAATTTTCAAACTTATAGTCGTTGACCAAAAGAAAAAACGATAAAAATGTAAGTCGCTTAGGATTTTGATATATATATATCTTGCTGTTAAAGGCGATATGACGACACTAACACACCATTACCCTTGGAAGGGAGTAAAAATTGTGAGAACAAAATACTAAACGAAAGCTTAGAGACAATACAGTTATAGAATGTGTATATATTGTGCATAAACTAGTTCCTGGCTAAGTTGTTTACTAAGCCGAAGAAAATTTTTATCTGCAACAACTTTTTCATGCTTCACCCATCAAAGAACATAGAAGTTTATTGCATAACTTCGGCAAGCTGCGTATTTATTCTTACAGTTGCTCAAGCTAAGCATGTAATATAAAAACATATCAAAATATTGTATAAAAAAAAAATAGAAAAGGTAAGTTTGTAGAATGATTTTTGTTTTTTGCTAATCTCTAAGGCACAAAAAAGACTCCACACCAATAACTCAAAGTCTGGAAGCCTACGGCTACCTTTAGTCTCAGTACTACCGATCAAAGTCTTTTAAATACTTGTGTCACAATTGTATGCGTATTTATGTACTAACAAGGCATTTGTCTTCATGCAACATATAAGCATCTTGTCTATATTTCTTTAAATTTGTATACATATTGAGTTTCTAACACACATCAACATTAACGTTTACTTACTTACACCACTTGTGGTACCAGGTACATTAAGTTAGCGCGGACGCACGTAACACGGAGAAAGGCTTGAGATGGACCCACCGTTTATTATACCGATCGATTCAGAATCAAAATTGAATTGATCTAAGCCCGACCGTCCGTCTTACGCCTGTCGATGTGAAATTGTGTTCAAGCGACAGATCACAATTCTTGAGATATTTTGATGAAATTTGGCGATGGGTTTTGATCCAAGGACGAACGCTATTGAAAATGGTTCGGATCGGTCTACTTTTTCGACCACTCCTCATATAACGCCCCATTCTGAAAAATCGCTAATTGGAAAAAAATTGTAATTTTCAAAATTTATCGGCAAAAGTGACTAAGTGGTAGTGTTTGATTCTAAATTGGTACGAAAACTTTGAATCGGCTGAGGCAACTTTTGAACCTCGGCCCATATAACGAAAACTGAAATTCATCCGACAAAAAGGTATAATTTTCAGTGCTTTACGATCGAAATTCTATCATAATAGTAATTTAACATAAAAAAAATTAATTGTATCAAATTTGAACCATCCCGGCCTATTTTTTGGATCCTATCCTAATAAGGATTTTTACGACAATTGATCCTTTGCAGAACTGAAAAGTCTTAGTTTTAATATGTGTTGATGAAAATTGTCATTGAAAATAACAGCAATTGAATACAAAAATAAGAAATGTCTTAGCCAATGTGGTAGGCCTTTATTGGTCGACCTTGCCCGACTATAATATTTTTAGTTATTTTTATTGTTTTTTCAACCAGTAAGTGTACGTTTCAAAGGGCTTAGTCTATTGCGCTTTGCGATGATGTCTGTATGCATATTTTTCCGTTTTGCTCTTGTTTCACTTTTCATTTTTCTACTAAAAGGAGCAACAATAATTGCAAATGTTCGTAACCCATTATCTATGTTTTGTCTTCCTGACAATTTCATTTTAACTTTTACTCTTATTGGAATTGGGAACCGAATTTTTAAAATAATTCCAGAAAGATTCGAATTTATGACGTCTACTATTTAAATATTCATACAGAAGAAATACAACTGCGCCAGACGCACTATGCCGATTGAAACAGTCAGAAGCGTGTATTTGGTGGGTTGTGTCTTTTTCTAGTAATTTTGAACTCACTTTCTCACTTCAGCTGTTTTAAAGAGCTATGTACTATACAACCGGCTGATCTTTCAAATTAGACGACCGTTGATAATTAGCTATATTACCGTTGTTCACGATTGTCTTAACTTGGACTATGACACATTATATCCATTTTCCATTACGGGTCAACAACTAAATAAGTTTGCGAGTTCATTATTTACATTTCAATACTTTTCAATCTCTCTGTTTCTAAGCCGGAGAAAGTTTTTAGTTGGAATAGCAAGCCATTAGAGCATGGTATTTTAATCACCACTTTAACTTATTGTACTCTGACACCATTGTACTTTGAAATACTAGGAGACAAGTGGTCGTTTAATTTTAACATTATATGTTACATTAAGCAAAGTTTCCGATCTCTCAGCTCTCAATGTTGAAAACATATTCAATTTTTCGGCTCACACACAAACGCACATAGTCACACCGTCTGCAACTTCTTTAAGAGAGAGCTAGAGCCTCAAGAAAAAATTCTCTTGTATCAGTTTAAAACTCGAACAAATCAACGCAAAAATCCTCTCTTTTAGGCGCAAAGCTTAATATAGAAAACTCAAGCTGCAATGTGCACTTTGCAAAACATAGTTGGGTGCGTTTCTAAAAGGTGAGTTAAGACGTGACGGTTATTATGACATGGCGTTAAATGCCTCACATCACTTTGCCTACTCGACTTCAAAGTTAGACATTTAAAAGATTAAAAATTAATAATAAAAAATTCGAATTCTGCGACATGAAAATTTATTTTTCATAAAGTATGACTTAATACAATAATTTTTCTATTTTTTAAAGAACTTATTGTTCTTCACGTATTCTTGTCATTATTTATTGAGAAATGCCACTTTTGGTTTTAAAATGCGGGAGATTACATGTGAAATAAATTTATATTTCAAATAATTGTTTTACACCAGTTTATCAAGAGAGGTCTGTGAAGTGGTTCCATTCCATTCAAATGACCTACTTTCTACATAGGTAGGGCCTTGTATGGGGAGTGGGGGTAAAAAAGCGTCCGATGCTATATATTCTTAAAGACACTCGCCCTGGTATTTAAATATTCAACTGTTCGTCAAAATATCGCAAGAATTTCGATATGGGCAAGGACTGACAGAGGAACAAGATAGAGGGGCGTACAGATATATAAATCTAGCATGCTAGAATCATTTCTGACATCAATCGACGTAATAAACAAAAAGTGGATGTTAGTTAGTGGTGTATAACAAGAAAGAAAAATAAAATACTCAAACACTATCAACAATTATTTATAATCTACTTTCAATCTACGTTACACATTATACCAATCTAATATTTTATGTATAAGCCGAGCAGATTCATCTAGATAACTGAAACTAGCCACTTGATAAAGATGCAATTATTAAAAAATTTTGCGACAGATGAATATAGAAGGTTCGCCTCAACACCTGCCTATGTTCCTTATTTGGCTAATGACAAAAATATTTCTTTCACAAAGAGATTTCTAATGTGTAAGTTAATAGCATGTAATTATTCACACGTTAGTTGACGTCTTCCGTAAATCATTACACACACCCTTTACAGTTTGTTTACGTTACTTCATCTTTTTTTTGTAGTTTTGCTCTCTCACTTATTTATCTTATTCAAGTCTTTGCGTTAGCGTAGGTTCCTTTACGAGCATTTAAGTTCAACTTTACGTAGATTCTACAATTTTTAGAAAACTGCTTTCAACTTATCACTTAAACGTGTTTAGAAACACATACACTTGTACAGATTGTCAGTAAGCATATTTATGTCGGTATATTTTCCCAACAATAAACAAATATTTGCAAAATCAGTTCAAGAACCTTATGCCGACCGAAGAACTGTGCTTACAATCTTTTGAGCGGTGTGAAGAATATAATGCATATAAAGTATCTTTAACATCTTGTGGCATAAAAAGTGTAAATGTTGGCATCAAAAACTTCTTACTACAGTTACTGCCGCTCTGGTGACGTTTACTTAAAATAAATTTCCCCAATGATATCTGAGTATTTGCAGTAAAATATAAAAATGCTGTATCTAACTATGGCATCACAACGGTACTTACGCACACGCACATGAAAACGAGTAAATTTTAAGAAACATTTGCGAAATTGTTCAAAATGGATTTCTATAGCGCTTGCTTTTAAATATTTATAGATATGTTAATACATTGGTGTTAGTAAGGGAATCAAAAATAAAAAAACAGCAAATCGAAACTAGGTCGTATTCGGATTTGACAAAAAATAAAACTTAATAATTTTCATTAAGCCTTTAAGGAAATAATGTCTAATATTCTTCTAAAGCATTTGAAGCAATTTCGTATATACGTCTCTCTTCATGTCTTGTTGTAAACTGATAAAACAAAAAAATTGTAAAAGTCAAAGCCCACTGTATTGTATTGTAGTGTCTAGCAATAGAAGCTCGTTGGTTTTCACATACCTCTAACCCCACAGTAAGCGACAGAATAACGTTTCCGACACACTGTTTAATGTACAGTTACTTAAACCTCTATATTTATTGCAAGGTGTAGACAAATATCTAGTACATTCGTGTTTAAAACCGGAGTTACCCGAGAGAATCCCTAACTTAGCTAGCAAACATCGATCAATAAGAACAAGTAAGAACATTATAGCCGGAAAAAGCCGACCATTAAATACCCTACACCACACAATTCTTACTTTTTTATAGAGCACAAACATTATATCTTGTCTCTATATGAAGGCATATTTTTCATGTGCGGACCAAAACGCAACCTAATGTAATACAAGGTTAATCCTTACATAGGGCAGGATCCAAAAATATGCGTAGATTGTCCAAATTTTCTACAGTTCATTTTTGTATCAAATTACTGCTCTACAAATATTCAATTGTCGTGAAAATTTTTACTAGAGTAAGATCCAAAAATAGGCCGAGATGGTCTATTACTATTTTTAACATGAAGCATTGAAAATTATCCTTCTTTGTCGTATGAAGTTCAGTTTTCGTAATTTGAGAGGGGGTTCCAAATCGCAATCTTGAACACAATTTTACATAAACCGACATAAGGCGGACAGACGGACAGAGAGGCTTGCGAGATTTTTCTCGCAATATGTGGCATGTTACAATTGGCTGACCAACGTATATTGTTGGAAACTTTCTCTGATTTCTTGACTTGACGTTGATTTTCTTAACGCTGGTTGGATACAGTATTAGAACGGGATTAAGATTAATATCAGAATTGCGGCATATCGGATTTGCGGCATACTGATTTCTTTCATCAATTTTCTAATTCATTTTTCCCGTAGTCTTCTCCCCATATTTGTTAAGGTCCACATTATTTATTATGGCGTCAGTAATTAACATTGCGGAAGGAACAGATTTGCCTGCTCGGTCAGCTTACTCATTTCGTTAATGGTGTTCCAGTAATTTAAGAAGCGTAGCTTTTATCCCCTTCAGACTATCTGTGATGATATATTTTCAGCTTGGTTATGTGAACAAGGTGCGATCGTTGAGGAATAACTTTAATTTCGTTTGGGAATGTTGAGGCAGTTTCGTATAGGATATGATTAAGTTTGACTTGTCTTGTCGCAGTTAATAGTGAGTAGGCATTCTTAAAGCCATCTGCGAAAAAAAGATAGACGGGCCGCGATATGGGTGGCCTTTTATATATGTAGAAATTAATGACAAAATTTGACCAGACCAAAAAAAAAAAACTCATCAAAGTTATGTATAACGTGTGATTTTGTAACAGCTAGAGAAGACACCGGCACGTGTCGGCTGCGCCCTATTCCTTTTTTCAAATTTCTTGTTTCCTGACATCTCCTGAGTAATTGATGATAATATATAATTATATAAATATACGAGTATGTAAATGATTATATATGTATGCGCTGGCTTCGATTTAGGGACAAAGAAGGCAACTCGTGGCCGAAGTTAATTTTGATTAGCAGATTACTTTCCAGCTGGATTTTGGAAATTTTGGTTATACCTCCCTGCCTTTTCACTTTGTTATTGTAAACGCCAGCTATTGCATTTTTTGCGTTTGTTATATCTACGGTAACATTACAAGGCTAGATCTATAAAGAGATCTACATATACACATACATTTAAATATAGATCATACATTTAAATCATCAAAAAAAGATTCTGCTTCGAACGAAACTCCTATAGGCTTTTTTCATGGAAAATTTAGAATGAAAGGAGCCCCTATTGGCTCTCTTAATAAGAGTATTTTTAATATTTACACACACGTGGTCACTATCCGTAAAAGAGTTTGTAAGCGTATGAATACGTTGATGAGCATTAAAACAAAAACAAATCATTTAAGAAGAGAATTCATTTGTCTATTGCGAATAAAAATTACACGAAGCTATTAAAGAAAACAAAAACAGTTTACTCGTCAAAACTTTAATTTGTCGTTATCACAAGTCTGACCAACAACGCTTACATTAGTTTTCCATACATTTTTCATATCTTGATATCTTACGTGTGAGAGGCTTTAATTAATGCATGCTCTTCCCTGAAAATTTTAGCTTGGAATTCAGCTAAGTTTAGTGCTCGTTTTGTAGGTAGAACATCAACAAACTGAATTGAGCTCTGTCCCACCCACTTGTTAGACAGTTGCTCTAAAGTTTAAGAAGCAAGACTCGATAAAGACTCTTTCGAACACTAGCTAGCCTTTTGTACTAGATAGTATTCGACGAGGCTGAAGCCAACTCTTCACGCTGGTAATATACTGGCCGTTAATATGAATAATGCACACGGGATTTGATTCTGCTACATTTTCTTTATAGTTTAGAAAACCGAAAAAATTGAAAAGTTGCTAAGTGCATTGTCCTGAGCGAAATTGCCGTCTGTGCAAATGCAAATCGCGAGCCGCGTCAACTCTTGTGACTTTTCAATATTTCTCACAAAACTAAAAATTCATAGGATTAAATGTAGATGTCACTGCTATTAATCCATATGACGCGAAAACATACTTTTCTATCATTCTTTCTTCACATAAATGTTCGTTAATTCGGCAGATCTGGCAATAGAGGACTAAGCAAGACGACAGACTGAGAAAAAGATTTCGGAAACTCAAGTCAGGCCAATACATAATTACGAGATCTTCAAGGATGGTTTGCTTGCCTTACCTCAACCGTTTCTAAAAAATAAAAAATAAACATACCGACTAAAAGTAGGCAGCGGCACTTGCGATTTGAACTTAAACAAGGAGTACAGTCCATAAAAAATCAAACTATAGTGTTGCATAGACCTACACACATTCGCAGCTCTTAGAAATATAGTAATGAAAATATGTTAGTTATTGATACAACTGGCTTGTATGTCTTCTTCATTTTAATTTTTTTTGTGTTATCAACTTGTATATCAAAAAAGAGGTACATATAATAGTTGATAAAAATTGGTGCAATATAATATCTATCAAAAGTAAACCGTTTTGGTTAATCATCAGGAATGCAATTAAACAATATGAAGAAGAAAAGTAGTAAACGTTTCGTTGATTGCAGATTATTTTCAGGCACACATATGTTGCGATAGCTTCTGTAGAGGTATATATCCATACATGGCTTTCGCTAACATTAGCATATATTCTCGTCCTTTCGCATCCAGGATCGCTTAGTATTGGAACAAGACACCAGTGCTTTTCCGAACTATAGCAGATATCAGTTCGATATGTTCTGGACCACGTATCGCTACACTTTTGCTCTTCAAGATTCGTCATTTACAAGCCATGAAATAAATGTGAAATATCTCCGAAACACAATTTTCAGTTTTGTGAAAAGTGTTGAAAAATCACAGCAGTTTTCGTGTTTCGCAATTTATATTTTATACGGACACGAGCAGCCAATTTGCCGATGGAAACTGCAATGAACATTCCTCCAATTTGTCAATATCTGGCTTCCATTTTTGCTGTTAGAGAACGCTGGTGCTGAATGAGCTTTTAAGTCACGATTCCTTTAGCCTGACATCCATGCGCGAAGTATGTTGTAAGCGCAAGGTATGCTCCTATATTAGATACTTCACTTTGACGTTGTTTTGCTACCGTTTTTTACATTTTCTTTGATGGCAATTCGATGGCCATTAGGATTCAATCATTTGACATTAGAAAAATCGACGCGTTGCATTACAACGGTTTGATTTACGTAGAGGGTAGAAACAAAAGATTTTGCCAATTTGGAAGGATTCGGTGCAGAACTTAACGCAAAAGGCTGCCACCTTTGAACGAATAAAATTTAAATCGCGAGACAAAGAAATTGCTGTGAATTTTTCAACATTTTTCACATGACTAAAAATTCTCTATCGAGAATGTTTGACATTTATTCCATGGCCGTCACTAAATTGTGTAAGGTTTTATATATTTCTCTTACACACAAATAACATCTCCTTTAGGCGATTATTGAAATTCTGAATTCTTATACCCATCACCGAACGAGGGGTTTGCAAAATATATATATAGATTAAAATTTTTATTTTTTAAGTTGAAAATTAATCGACAGACCTAATGAAATCACTGAGCTTTTTATTTCCTACACAATAATAAGAACTAAACTTTCGACATGTGTACAGAGAAAATGATATTATTATTGTTATTATTATTATTATTATTATTATTATTATTATTATTATAATTGTTTATTTGCACCAAATACAAGATAAATTAAAATGAGATGATCACTAACAGCTAAAAATGGCGGCCCTAAGGAAAGTAAACAATCAGAACAATGAAATTTCGACGATCCGTAAAATTAGGTGGGCGAAAACAATCTTTGCCATTTTTTACGGACACTGTAAGATTACGCGTAGAATATACGAGACAATATCTGTTGTTTTTGCAGCTATAGTCCATGAATACTAACCAAAATGCCATAATTTCAGTGATGACACAGTGTTGTTCTCACTTTATATTGTACTGTAGGCATATCAGTAGAACGGTTTAACCACCCGTTTTGATCACATTGCCACTGTTTGGACAAATTTAAAGCCGAAATTCTTACGACAAGGGGAACGTTCACCATATACGGACATGCATACGAACAACCTATGTCGATTCAAAATTTGCTATAGATCAACATCATATAGGGTGTCTATCTAGCGTCTATGCAGTTGCCTTCTGGATACTACGAACGTTTTGACAAAATGAATATATCCTTCCACTCTCGGCAAGAGTTATAAAGTAAATTTTACAAATTTCTTCATAGAAAAAAACGTGTTTAAAAGCGACTTTCACATCCTGTCTATAAAGAATTCATTTTACACATTCGCGCGTGTATTTAATTACATTAATTAATTTTTCTCTGAAAATATGCAACATCATGGAAAGTTGTTTATGTTATTTAAAGATGCACATAAGAAACAAATCAAAAACCTTTTACTACGAAGAAATCAAATTTTCTAACAGTACACTAAAAGAAAATGAGAAGAATGAGGCGGCTGTCACTTTTAAAATCTGAAAATATTATAAATATAAATATGCATAAATTTCCAACGAAGTAAATAAAACAAAGGTAAGAACGTCGTAGTAAGCTGCGGCTCGTCGTTGAGCACCCTACACCGCTTCGCTTAATCAAATTATTCATACAAATCAAAAAAAGGAGTCATATGGAAAGTGGTCGAAAAAATCATCTGATTGGAACCAGTTTTAGTAGCGTTTGTCCTTGGGCCAAAAGACTTCCGTCTCCAAATTTCATAAAAATTACTCAAAAATGACGACTTGTGCATTAAATAGAAAAATTCAGGCGGGCAAACATACAAGCTTAGATCGGTATAATAAAAGGTCGGTTTAACCCAAGTCCTTCTAGGTTTCGTATCCGCACAAACTTATTTACACAATAACTTTTTTTTTTGGATAAATAAATTATTATAATAATAACAAAATTGTTTCGACTTTTTTCTCAATGGCTTTGCATAACCGTAAGCTGGGGTGGCCCTTTTATCTAGAAACTTGGCTGTAAAATATTATTTCTGCTTCGCATTGCTATATCGATCACAGGTCACAGAAATTGTTTTCAGTGCCAGGACGATTGAATCAATTTGGGGCGGAAGACTAAATTGCCCCTTTTCCCCACTATATGAAATTTGAATAAGTCAAACATAAACTACCTTTTACTAAAAATTCGACCATCGAAAATTCCGAAACCAAACGAGTTTTCTTTCAACCAAATATTTAAAACATAAATGCATAAGCAATTAAATTATTATTTTCCAATTTTAGAAAACCTTCAAATAAGATGTTGTAACGTCAGCGTATATAGACGGAGGGGGTTTCTTTCGCTTACTTTTTCCTTTTCTCTTCACAAAGTTTCATGCAATGACGGGATTCCGTTAACATTTATCTCCTCATGACCCTCCTCATGGCCCTATCAAAAATATGTGGGATGAATTAGACCGCCGTGTGCGAAAACACCCAATCTCTGCCGTCCAAGATCTGAAAAATATATCACAAGAAGAATAGAGTAAGATCCCTGTTTTCTACACAAGAAACAATCTACAAAATATGTCACGTTTAAATTACGTTATTAAGCAAAAAGCATACCCCACTAAATATTAATTTTTAATAATATGCTGTTTTTTCTTCATATCCTTCTTTCTATGAAGAAAAAAAATATTAATGACGCTATGTTTTTTGAGTTATTGAAATTATTTAATTTTCTTGTCAGCTGGAATAATGTATTGTTTGTGTCTTTTTATACTTTAATATGTATTCTCTATTAGTACAAAATAGTAAACAAAATTTTTATGTTTGGACAATGGATTAGGTTGAACAAGCCCAATATTAATGAGACTCACTGTATGTTCATGTGATAATCAAGTGTATCAAGAATAAACTTCAACAAGTTTCAAAATTGAATTAAAAAAAAAGGCAAACGCAGTGTCGTCTTCTTTTTCACATAATTTCCGAGGAGGAAAAAATTAAAAGAAGATGTTCAGGCTTTGATATGGAATGTTAACGCAATTGAATCGTTCATAGAGAAGACTTTGCTTTGTTTAATGAATCAATTGCTATATATTGTCTCGATAGTAAGATCACGACGTCATTTGGAAGAAACAAATTATGTCATTCAGGAGGCGTTTAATGAGGTTGAAGATACTGCGGCGTTCTCAAAATTAATTATTACCTTCTTTAAGGAAGATCACTCCTGGTGAAGATTATATAGATCAAATTGGATGACTTGGTGCCACAACAATTCAATGTTACAATGTCGTAGATCAAAAAAAATCAAGAGTCTTTCATTTAATCTAATTTAATTAAAAATATAAATATATATAAAAATATAAATGAACTGACTGTAAATGGTTCGGTGAAGAAAGGGTAGGATGCGTGTGTGCGCATGTGTAATGGCTGGCATTAACATAACGGACAAACAGACACTTACACATGGACTAACGGACAAAAAGATGAGGCCAACGAACAATATGACAGTTAACGGATGGGAGAAGATATAGCACTCTTGACATAAGTTATTTCTTTTTGTTGTATTTTTTTTTTCTTTCTTTATGCATTGCAATTTATCTTTCTTTTCGTATACGTCAGTTGAGCTAGCCAGGCAAAATAAATGCAGCCACATCTCTGCACGTTACATAGTATAATATATATATATATATATATAATAAAGCGCAACTCTACTTCGTGCAATTTATACTTAATTAGGAAGCAGTGTCAGGCAAATGTGATACAAAACGTCAGAAAAAAAGTTCTCTATTGTTGAGTGGACGTGTTTATCCTCTTCACAAAACTTGCAAAGCTTAGTCGCTAATCACTTCAGCGACTTTTACGTCAAGTTCCTTCTTTAAGTTTTGCAATAATTTTGTGGTTTATTATCGCATTTATGCTCATTTTCGAAACAATCCCAAGATAACAATGCATACTGCCGTTGAAGAAAAAATTCCATATTATTATAATTTTAAACTGTAAACAAATGAATCGTTGCAGTCGGAAAACACACGCTTTGACATTTTCTGCCATGCTTCGTATAATACTATTCGTCACTATCAAGCGTTGTACCTTATTGCCAAACGAAGATTTCTTAACCTTTATTTAACTAGAGTATATTGAAAGATATATGAAAATTAAATTTTGTGTCGGTTAATTTTGTGATTTTAAAGAGCAAGAAATTTTTTTGCGAAGATCATAATTGTTTATGTACGCGCACATTAAAGTCGCTGGGAAAAAATATCCCTTTCACCTATAAACAATAAATTTTAAATCTTTTTAAATAACGGCTTGTTATAGCCGAATGAGTAACCCTTTCAAGGTCATTTTCATAATGAATATAAAGGCAGTTTTGACGAATGTCTGGGTGTCAGTTTTTTTGGATATATCTCCACGGGATCGAATTTTATAAAGGATAAAAATATCGATGATTTTTTTTCAATTTTGGCGTGTTAAAGGTGGATACAATCCATCTTTTTGGCCTTAGGTTTATTTTCATTTTGTGACTGCGACAATTTCAAGAAAGGTCATTATGTCTAATATTAACGTACGATTAATGTGACGGGATAGTCGCAATCTTTCAAGACGTTTTAATCGATACCCATATCAAGCGGATTGTTACGAAAAGCATTACCCCCGCCATAGTTTTACAACGCCCGTTTGCCCAAAATTTCAGCATGTAGGGATGTCCTCGATTGGGAGTCTCTCTGTTGACGCGAAAGAAGAAAATCGAAACAAAGAAGAAAGTTGAAAATAAGATACCAAAAGCTTCCATAAACTTAATATTCTCTTACCACAATTGTTGCATGATATAAAAAGTTTGAAATAATCTCATGTAAACTTTGAAACACCTCGAATATGCATGAGTAGAGAAATTGAGGTTGAAAATGTTTGCTCGTCTGATGTAATTGGAGATCATCAACGGTATGAAATTTGCCAAAAGTTATAATAGAATGGTTTTTGAAAATTTTTCTTCACACAAACAAAAGAAAAATAAGTCAAAAACGGACAGAAAATGATAATCGCACGACTATGGCACATACATACACACACACAACACGTACTGCTGTCATCTCTGCATATACAAAAAGGAAGTGAAGGACTCGTTATATAAACAACTTTTTAATGAGAAATATGTAAAAACACTTCGGCAATTATTATTTGCTAAGAGCAAAACGAAACTTATTTACTTTTGCAAAATTTCTGAAACTTGTTTAGAAGTTCAGCCATAAAATCTTTTAAGAGAAGTAATGTGTATTCTGCAGTAATAAAAAATGCTTCATTTTGGGAGACATAAGGCACGATTTTTGAAAGCGTTACGAAACATGAAATTAAAAAATATGTAAAGGTGATTTTAGGTTTCTGAAACCACTTTAGAGCTTGCTATGCTTTTTCTAATTTTGGATAAATTTTTCCTACCTTCCACGTCTTACAAGTACATTAAGTTACAGCGCTTCACACGCTGCTAATTTATCGATCTAAGCAAGCAATTTCATCCAACATTTCATCTATAAAAAAGTAATTGAACATTAGTCTGCAATTCGTCATGAAACTTTTTGATTCCACAAATCAATCGTATACATTAGACGTAGTCGCTGCTGAACACATGCTGCGCACACATTGTTATTGCGCAAATATCATCGATCATAATTGACAATCAAAGGGACTTGAGCTTTCATTTTAATGAGATTGATAAGTGAGGATGATTCTGTGCGTTGTTTCCTCCCCGAATAGATATAGTGGTTTCTATTAAATCCAAAGCAGATCTCATTTCAATGCTGATTTGGTTTACACTACTATATTATTACCTTGTTGCGTTGCAAACCTGTTCGCTATGAGTAATTAAAATTAATTTCGAAAAGAACATAAAAAATGACAACTTTTGCTGTTCTGTTCTGTTCAAACAAGGTTTCAAGGATAAGCTCACAATGCTCGTGACAGGCATATATGCAAATCTTGAATGACGCCAAGTTAAGAAACAATATTTCATATGTAAAGGAATTTGACAAACGATGGTTAACAATTTTAAAGTAACAATGACAAAATCTAATAGCAATTGTCGCTGGCTACACAATTGCTCAGCGGAACAATGTTCCGCTGTTCAAATTTTAAATAACACAACTATAACATGGATAAGTAACGCTTCGAAAAGCAATTCATATCTACAAGAAAAGTATTTCTTTACTGCAGCTTCCAATCTACGTATAGGATAATAAACAAATATAGTGTAAAGCTTATTAATAAAATACTCAGTAATGTGTTCTATTATCATAAGTAAAAGAAATAAATTGTAGGAATAAAAGGTAGGATGAGAATTAGTCATTAACTCCATCGGTTATTTTCTGTTACAATCATAGACCAGATGGTTAGTTTAGTTGCGTTAATAGAGTTAAATATGTAATTGACATTATATCCACCATAATGTCCATAGCGTTGGATGCTTCGAACAAGTAGTCTCCAAATATTGGAGAGGTTTTGACACTCACCAAGTGTATGTTTAGTCGTCAGATTTTGTTCGTAATTGCAAATTGGAGCAGCAGATTTCTTAAGGGTCCATTGGTCTGGCGCGATAACATGGCCAAGACGAGTTGTTGCAAATGCATTGATCTTGACGAGATTAATTTTACCACGCGAGCGGCGTGGATGGTGGTTGTTTTGTCGATTTCCTCCGCAATTTTGAATTATTTGACTGTGGAAAACGTCAATATCGTAGACCGTCGGATATATAGCTTTCACTTAACTTTTCCAGTGACTTTGAGTGTTTTGTTATTTGCTCGCACGTCCGCTTAGCTATTTCGGCGATTATCAAGTCACGAGAGAGGGGCATGTTGACATCGAATATGTATTGTACGAGCTTTGTCTCGAGTGAAAGAAAAAATCTAGAACGCCCTCATACCTAAACTTTGGTAAGACCCTATTTTTACAGAGAATTTTTTCGAGTGGCTCCTTTATTTGCTAGGCATTTTAAAAAAATCGAGAAACTTCAAAGTCGGTTTTGATTTATAAACTTGAATCAACTATAGATTTTCCATTTAGTCCGACATCCTTTTGCCATTTTTCTAGTAATTCGTGATTTATACGAATGCCGATCCCCTTGTAATAAAACACCGGTCTAAATGCGATCTCAGGTCGTCGCCAATTGCTCACTTCGCAAAAGTCTCGAAATTATTGCCTGCAAGATGTTGGTTCGTAATGTTGAATGAGATTCTTTCACTTTTAAACCAATTCCAATGGAAATAACTTATCGCCAATCAAAAAAGGGAAATCTGCAAAAAAACCAATATGTAAAAAATGCTCCACTGCGTTATTGATTTTAAACTATATGCTGCCAGTGGAACTCCCTATTTGCAAGTTAATCAAAGAGCGTAACACCAATGCGAGTTTTGAAAAAGACCTAAGCAATGAATTGGGCTGCTTTTACAATGCAGACCCGAAAACACATGTATGTCAACCCATTTATTAGTAAAAGATATCTTATGCGCGTAGCACAAGCTAGAGGATTTTGAAAATTAATGCTCTTATTCTTTCTCTCTCTCTCTCTAAAGAATAAAAAGCACGTGAAATCTATCCAAAAGATGAAAGCACAAAATATTATAATGTTATAATAATAATGTTAGTAATAATTGCTTTAGTCCTTTAAAAGATCGTGCTTAACAAAAACCATAATGTAATTGGGAAAAAGTGACAATAAAGCAGGCAGCTCCAAAGACATCGTTAGTCATGACTACTTCTTGGCAAATAACAAATAATACGACAAACATTCGAAATTCCATCAAATAGTACGTCTGTCATCGGAGATAAGTTTAATATTAAGTTTCTATGATTTGCAAATACTGTCGCCATTCGGCAAATAAATGAATAAATAATTTTTCGTCCATACCAAATTAAAGCGAACAAATTACATACATTATAAAGTAAACATATTTTATTAATGGAATTCTTATAAGCAGCTAAGAAAGGTGTTATTTTCTTCGGCCCGACTTATTAACTGTCCACATACCCTTTGCTAAATGGATGCATGCCAATGAATTAGGTGGAACAATTTTGTGCACTCATCTTGTAATTAATGTTATTCGGGCTGAAACGCATTTTTAAACTTTATGCATGGGCGTGCTCTACTTTTCCATATTATCACTTGCAACTTTGAACACATTAACAATAAGCGGTCAGAAAAGCAAGTATGACTTAATAGCTCACCTGCACGGAAATACATACATTTACACTTTTCAAGGAGTCTATAATGCTTATTTCTGGATATTGAAAAGTCAATGTTAAAATTAGCATGCCTACTTGATCCGGTAATTAATAAAAAAAAAACGGAAAAAAATTTTTATAACCACAACTTGCTGAGACGGTCCTTACACAGACAAATTGATATAAAATAGTACTTCAAACGCAGGCAATGAAAATTGCAGTTAACGCTTCTAATAGAGTTGCAATTTAATTTTATACGAAAACGTTTAGATTTTTAAGAAATAATACGCAAAAAATCTGCTTACAAATCTTGATCGAGTGAAGTAAACCGAGTTGAGCGGTTGGTTTTAATACCGGGATATTTTTGGGCGCTAGCGTGTTCTAATTATCTCTTTAAAAAAGGCATGAAAAAATGAAACTTTTCGATCAACGATTTTCAGATTTCAATTGTAAAGAATTTCAGAAAAACGGACCAGCTGAGAGGCTTCTAGTGATTCATATTTGGGTTGCTTCACATTTAACCAATGGCTTGATGTGGAACTATGAGAAAAACAGTTTTTTAAGAAACTTCTTTATTACTTACTGAATCTACTGCCAAAACAAGTTTTCTATAAATTCTTAAACTGTGTGCTCAACCAATTTAGTGGTTCACACGTGACGTTAAAACGATACCATTGATATCAAATTTGAGCTCGAAGACCAAAAGCATTTTAAGTACTCCAAACGTACACCCAGAACCCACAATTTTGCGATTCGAAATCCTTCGAACGGCCGCCTTTATTATATTTGGCGATGATCCAAGATGTTGGAAACATTACATAGCGATCGTCGTTGATTGATTAAATTGCCATCATAAGCCTTTACATCCAAGAGATAAACTATGTTACGATGTTTTAAAATATTTTAAAAACAAAATGACCTCAATCAATACATGCATGCTTTCCTTTTTAAACTCCACACCGCTACAGGGTTTAATAAGCTTGTACGGATGTACGTAACAACCAGAAGAACTTAAGGCACACTGAAAATTATGGCAAACGATTCGGAATCATTTTCATGCAGGTCATAATTGTGGCGATATTCTGATGAAATTTGACGCAGACATGTTTTACCTCAAAAACGATCGATTCTGTAACGAGATATGATTTTTGTTATATTATAACGAAAGTGAACAAAATGTTGGATTAAGGGGAGTTATAAAATAAATTAGTTATATTACGTCGTATTCCAAATACTTTTAAATGCAAAGGACAGAGAACAAGATAATTGCAATTAAGAAGGCAATTACATCTTATTTATCATAGCGTCTGTATGCATTTACACCGTATTTTTTATTCAATACCAACGATTCAATGTTCTTCCGAGATAAGCGAAAACTTCGCATCTCGCAATTACCAGTTGCACACGTACAAAAGCCTAAAGTAATTGAGAAAGTTCAGCCCCACATTGAAAAATGTACAGCAAGAAAAGTAACCTGGAGCAATAGCAACAGGGACAAACAGTCAGGTCTTTTAATTTAGTATTGCCTTCTTTACAGCCTAACAAACGCAGTAGACAATCTTTTGCAGTGTAGCTTTTCAAACAATTCATTATCGACACGATCGAGTGCTTTAGAAAACATCACTTTCTTTACCCTGTGAGAACTCTTTATAGACATTACAAACAAGCACGAACAGATGAGTCGTAGCAGATCTACCCTTAATGAAGCCATGTTGAGAAGGTGGCAAAATATTATTTCTTGCACGATTTTTATAAACAGGAATTAAATAGGACTCTCTTTACAATTTAGAGAGCAGACTCCCTTCGATGTCATCATAATCAAAATCCAAAATCCCAAGAGAATCTAAGATAACGCACTACAAAGTCCGACATAATTGGTTTTTGAAAGACAAATCACAAATTAGAAAATTGGTGAACATTTGAGATAAGTTAGAGTTTCTGGCTGATCAGTTTAGCGAGATCAGAATGGTTGGATTATACACATCATCCTGAATGACAAATGAGGGGATACGTAGAATGGACACGTTATCATTCGTGGTTTTCTTTTTACTTAATCTTCTTTTACTCAACTTATAGTCAACATAGCACATACGAGCAGATTGGTAGGTTAGTAGGTTTTGAAGATGACCTCGTTCCCACTTTGCGTTTGCGTCAAAATTAGTTATACCATACTTATACTTTATCCAAATATTTACCAACGATATTTTCAGACATATGGTACGAGAAACTATTCAATACGCCATTTATTGTGAAAAGAACTCATTCAACATAAATGGTTTCGAAACAAAAAAAATTAATGCAATTAATATTATAACGAGATATATAAAATACCAAAATTATAGATAATATTGGTCTTCACATACTTCACTTCGACTTCCTGTTATTGCTGAACGAAGGGCTCTCAAGCATTTTGGACAAATGATACCGCCACTATAAAACCAAAAATGAAGCATTGAATGATGTGTGAAGATATTTTCATAAAGCCGTACGCCCAATTTAAGGCATACTATCGCAAACCTTTGCAAACACCTCGACGCCGATACGATTTTAGGCAATTAATGAAATGATAATGAACAATAATAAATAATAGGGACAGCTTACGTGAGAGTCAAGATGAATATGTGTCCAAATTTGAGAGTTCTCGCAAGCTCGTTGCATTGAAGACCGCAAAAAGGAGCAATACATATCGATAGCAAATGCTCTGCAAAAGAATATAATGAATTTGTGCGGGTGTAGATATGTCTGATCGTATAATGGTACACTATCCTCACAAAGGTGAAAATTTTACCATGGACTTGCTTTTCAGTTTTTAAATATATCTATAGATTCTTGTCAACCAATAGAACACTAGAATGTCCCTTCTGGATGTAAAAGCGTCAATAGCTACCACAATGATAAGAAGGCATGAACGCGCCAAAAGACGACTTAGATCTCTAACCGTATGTTGATAACCACTTAAAAGATCCATAATCAGACTGGACGTTATAGTAAATTATCCCAAAAAAAATTATGTGAAACACCGTCCAAGATGTCACGATAGTAATTGTGTAAAACAAAATCGTTACATTTGTGAGAAATATAAAGAACAGGCATGATCGTAATATATCAAACCATATTACTCAGAAATTACGACGAAAGCTCACCGAATTTTTATTGTTTTCCCACTTATTCTGTTATTTCAATTTTTATTAATATAAGTTGCACGGGTCGTACAAAAAGAAAAATGTGAAGTTTTTCTTGCAGACAAGTCGTGTCGCCATTTTTAAATCGTTGAACTCGAAACCGGTAATTGGGAAATGATGGAGCAGCAATACCTCTGAACGTGTTTGGTAGACTTCGGCAAACGATTTCTTCAAAAAAACAACAAAAGTAATGAATTTGGAAAAAGAAGAATTTGTAGCGCTCGATGATTAGCGTCGGCGCTGAAAAAATCAATAGTATTAAGTGGAAAACCACTATTTTATGTAGAGGAAGATGAAAGCCATGGAACTCAACGGTTATGTACACATGAAACACAATTTTTCATTTAAAATGGCGAACAGCCTAACTACTCTGAGGGGCCATCGCGTAGCTGAAAGTTAGCTTTCGCATTGGTATGCAGCCGTTTCCGCCGAATATCTGAGTGTAAAAACGAAAGCTATACTTTTCACACGTGATTTCCTTCCTGTTTTCATTAGAGGTTTTTGCAATATTTGTAAAGAAAAATAAGTAGGATATTTTTGATGAGTTAATTTCGCTTCTTCTTATTAATAAAGTGTCGTCAACCACATAAAAATCACTATTTCTAAGAAATTCTACACATTCCTGTAGCTACAGGCTCACAGATTAAACGATGTTTTTGTTTTTTTTTAATTCAAATTTAGACCAGGGAACCAGAGCCGTGAATCATAGATGCTTTGCGAGAGCAGTTCCGATGTCGTAATATTTGACTTTTTGGTCTGATGCAGCGTAAATGATAAGTTTCAGAGGATATGCATACCAAACATTTTATGGTAAATTGTTGAACCAAGTATGTTAAAGTTGGAGAGAAAAATGTTAAATAAATGTAAATGTCATAATATATGAGCCTGCTGCTAACAAAGGCGTGAAGGGACTATTGTATATTAGATCGTGAACTAAAATAAGATATGTTTTCAAAATACAGAAAAAGAAAGGACCTTCATTGCAATTGAAACAAGAAATATAAAAACAAACGTCTAATAGATAAATAGCGGCCGATTTACGAAATTATATCGTATATTTTCCCATCCTAATACAATTTTTTTCATTATGCATAGGGTGACTTGCCAAGACAGCAGATTAACAGCCCCTGGTTTATCCACTGCGAACTCAGATGTGACATTATTTGTCTTATTAGCGGGCTGATGTTTAATCACATGAGATGTAACGACCATCTATTCAAAATTAACATAGTAACCAATCTTTTATGTGCCTATGGAGTCTTACAATCTCCTGATCATATCCTATTTGTCTGTCCGAATGTTACAACTTCTATTCGCCATTACACACTTCGCAAATTTAGTACTTGTGATCTTCTTCTTTTAAATCATGTCATCACGCCGTATAAGCATTTACAGTTAAGTCATGAACATACTCCCTTTTACACTTTTTTACCCTTACACTCATTAATTCCTTTACACTCATGTACTACATTACTTCTTATACAACGGAATTCACTCCTCGCTGTTCTGTTCTATCCTACGTGGCAGAATATCCATATTTTAATAAAAATTAAAAAAAAAAATAATGTGGCGGACGTATAAGAAAATTGAAAAGGCTTTAAAAAAGCAAGCACTAAAACGAATAAATAATGACATTATATACCAAATCTAACACCAACTTTAGCTCAAACAATGAACTCTGTGTTCATCTTCGGCCTCTTTTACACATCTGAGCGAATTTTCGGTTGTTGATCTGCTGAATAACAGAAGAAGAAGGAGATTAACAGATCTTCTCAATTATGTTCGGTTTTCAAATTTCTTGAATTGCAAAAGTCCATTGTTCCCAATTAATTTGAGAAACTATGGAGGATTGGTTAAGAGAAGCGCTATCACAGTGCTTAGCCTATGAGGGGCCTGGTGATATGATTATATATATAATGGCTATGAAATCTTCTGAGGAATTTGATGAATACTTTGCAAGACTGCTTAACAAACTTATACCGTACAAACATCAATGTTTTAATTCCGTACGCCCGGAATGGCGGAAAAAATGAATATGTTCCGCATGTTTTACAAAGCAACGAATTTTGACAAACCACCCGATGTCAAATCAAAATTTGTACATCACGAATCTGCAGAAAAATGAGTTCCCTAAACTTTAAATCGCTTAAATTAGCACGAGATCTGCATATCAAGTTTCTCTGGGTCAATTTCGATCACCACATATTAATACTTAGACATTTCTGCTCTACAAAGGATCGGTTTTCGTGAAAATCGTCATTAAGGTAGGATCTAAAAAATAGGCCGGATGATTCAAACAATGTACAGTTAATTTTTTTTATGTTACATTACTATTGTGATCTTTTTGCCGTATGAACTTCAGCTTTCGTTATATGAGGCGGGGTTCAAAAATTGGTCCAGCCGATACCAAATTTTAGTATGCCGAAATACTACTACTTAGCCCTTCTGCATGTTATATACGATCGCACTAATTAGTGTACCACAAGTGGTGTTGGGTGTAAAAAAAAACAAATACTAATGCAAAACATGAACAATTTAGCTTCAAACAAAAAACATCTGTTTTTGTTTCTGGAAAGACGAGGGCCTGCTCTTGTTGTCGCCGATACCATGTGTTTCAAACAAAGCACATCTGGGCGAAATATCTATTCGTCCCTATTGAAAAGCGAAGTTTGGCAGGAACATTTAATAAGTAAAAATCAACAACAAAGTACACACGGTACTACTTTTACAGCAATAAAATCAAATATGGGCTTTACTTTTGAAATGTAAACAATAGCGCGTGCAGAGCATTTGAGGATTTCCAGTTTCCTTCCTGTTTGTCACTAAGGCGTCATGTTCGAACCTTTGAATGTCTCAAAGATTTTAACTTTACTTCACCGAAAGCAAACGCATGCAAATATAGATTTATCATCAATAAAAGTAAATATACATTTTGTACCAACAATCGACGTTGTATGCATAGGTTCACATATATCCTTATGAACTATTTCGGATGATTAGTTTCCTTGTCTTGCTGAACTGGTAAATAGTTTCTGAAGACGTTTACATCCTAAGCAAATAGCATAAGAAATATTAGCTATCGAACCAACTGTTTCTGTGAGAGTTCTTTTAGTTCCAAAGTTTAGGTGATTTAGATTGTGCCGCTTCATCAACATAGGTTTGCAAAAAGTTTATTTTTACATTGTTTATTGTTTACATTTTATTTTGAAATACGAACAATACGATGTACTTACCAGCCACGAGTGTTAAGATAGACTTTATAGGTAAATCAATTCCTAAAACTATCCACTTTAACTACGGTATTCTACAAGTCAGTTTCCTTGAGATGATTCTTTTCGACAACGCTTTGACCACTTAACAAAATTCTCCAAAGCAAAAAAATTCACGTTGTCTAAAATGTGAAACTCCCCGGACTTCAGACGATTCAGGCATTCGATCTTGTGGTATTGGAATATCAAGAACAGATAAACGTCTTGTAAATTTCTCAATTGTAAACAAATACAGACTCGCTCCTTCAATTATTCTCAAATTTTTCATATGTTTTCTTTTGAATTCGCTACACATCTCTTTGATTTGTAAACAATTTCATATGTTTTTTTTTTTGATTTCGCTGTACCTCTTTTTGAATTCGCTGTACCTCCTTTTGACTTCACTGCACCTTCGTGAATTTGCTGTACCTCCTTTTGAATTCGCTACACCTCCCTGAATTCGCTGTACCTCCTTTTGAATTCGCTATACCTTTAATACCTTTTTAATATGAAATATCTTTTTTCCTCGATTTTTTTAATCTGTTTGGAGATGTCTTCAAATATTGCAGCGTTGCTTTTAGAAAAGCAAATCAATGATCGATGTACTTTTTCGCAGTTACAAAAATTACTGCAAAACACTTTTGCAGAAAGGTACAGTTTCTAGAGATATTTCTAAAATCCTTCATAAAATGCTCGGTATTTATTTAGCCCACTGACATTCTGAACATTCGGGGCAGCGATGAATTTGTAAAATTTTGGGATTGCTACGAGTATTGAAAGTTTTGAAGGTAGAGAGAAACGATTAGGTTGTGTGAAATGCACGAGGATTTAATAGACATTTTAGAGCGTTGTGTAGATCGTTTACGTGTGGGAGATCCAAAATTTTGGAAAAAGAAAAAATCAACTTTAAGTAAATGTTTCACCAACTTCTTTGTGCATTTGTAAAAGGGCTGTGATTTTTAGCTAGAAACCGTTAGCTGGTTTTTTCCTTTACATGGTTTGAAAAAAAAGTGTCATGTGTTAATAGTAGAAAGATAATAAATGGCAACGCTTTCAAATTGTGAACAAAATGAACATGAACAAAAAGAATACGAAATAATCGTAGTTTGAAAATTGAAGTCCGTTCTCATTGAAGTTTTGAAACGTCCGTTCCGAACCTTAAAACAAAACGAACCTTAAAAAGAACAAATGCGCAATAAAAATCTAATGTTTGAGAAAAGGAGCTCCGTCAGAAAATTAAACAACAAAAGGATAAAATTCGGCATTTTTAATTAATTGCCTCGGTGGTATAAATTTATTAGTAATTTTTTTTTTGGTTAACGTTAACATTTTAAAAGAAGATTGAACTAAATTAAATTTCCAATTTTGTTCGTTTTTTTACTAATTCATATAAACATACTTGAATTGTTTTTTCTTTAGAATGAAAACCGTCGACCGGTGAAGTTGAAATGCTTCAAGCTTTGTTGTATGATATATACATTATTATGGCATCATGTAGTTAAAACCCAACCTAAATAAGACATATTGCTTGATCTTATCTTGGAAGCAACTGCAATAAGCAGGTTAATTGTGGTTAAAGGAATTATTTACAAAATTTATAAAAACGAATTTCATAACGCAAGCAAGCTATTCCCCAAGCTTCGCTAGCTTTATTAATTGAGTCCACGACACTAACATTAAGTGATCGTCTAGAATCTAGATCTGTTAGAAGTTGCTAACCAGAAAGTCGAAGCCATACATTTACAACCTTTGGTTTATGTTTTTTTTTATCAGATTGCGAAGATCGTATATTCAATAAAACGTTGCAGAAAAGAAGAGCACTGCAACAACACCAGAAAATCAATCCAAAAAAGCAACAAAAGTCGCCCACGACAGCATTTCAACAAAAGAACTCTGCGATGGTGAAACACGAAGTTAAACGTTCATAACAGCACCAAGGAGATAGCAAGAAGACAAAGTTTGTTAATCTTCGCATCACTGATGGTAGCGTTGCTTCTGAAACCATCACGTTGAAGGGACTACGTATATGCAATCGCCAAGCATGCCAGCATAAATTAGTTAACAATTGCCCTTGTTGTCGAAGGGTCCTTGTCTATATTTATTACTTATTTTCCTAAAATGGCTTTTTTTGTCTATTTTCTTGTTGTTGAAATACTTCCTTTCGGATGGAAGGATCTGAAAAAAAATAAAAGAAATATTCAAATAGTAGATGGTCAGACAGGTTACTTTATTCAAATTATTATAAGAAAAAATGCACTTACTTTCTTAAATAACAAATCTCCTTATGTCTCAATTACTCTTCCTCTTCTTCACTTTCAGTTTTTCAATTTTTAAAAAAATTTTGTAAAAATATTGAAGGAAAAATTTTTTCATATGTTTTCTTTTGAATTCGCTATAACTCCTTTTGAATTCGCTACACCTCCCTTTGATTTCATATTTAGTAATGGTTGCAATGATTGCTGGCTTGCATTAATGAGGAACGGCAGGTCTTGAAGCGCTTAGCTAAAAAAAGTGAAAAACTCTTAAAATCCTTAAAAGAAAAAGGTGGTGTTGAATCCTTAAAACAAGCTTTAGAACAACAAGATCGTCTTGTAGAATATGCCCGTAATAATTTTTATTACGCTTACCACCAGTTGCTGTTAGGTTCCTTTCCCGCAACTCCTGTTTGAGCTGTTCCACTGTTAGATCGTCTAAATTTACCATTTCTTTTGGTTTCCACGATCCCAATTCTGACACCCGTTGTTATAACTTACCACTTTTCTTGATACGGTCCGTATCACTAGATCGTGGACATTATTTTCAAGAGAAACGCACTTTCAGAATTCTTTTAACTTCAAGTTTTTTTATTTACGATGTATTCTTTAAGGCTAGGATTATTTACATTTTACTTTGGCAATACTCTCGACCTCTTAACTTTAATGTTCTTGTCCGACTCAAATGTTAGTCTCGCACGACTAACTCTGCCTTCCGCAAATAGTCTACTTGTACACATTTTTACAAGCATGTTATTTGTTTAGTCTAAATATATACATTCATCCGCCTGAGTGGCCGAGTAGGCAAGAGTCTCGACTAGCAATTCAATGGTCTCAATGGTCGTGGGTTCAAACCTCAAGTGCGGTAGAGTTTTTAATAATAAAAATAATAATAATATTAATAAAAAAAAAAAATAAATAAATAAATAAATAAAAGCCG